>JAQGAV010000358.1:0-35238 GCA_034691345.1 Phasmarhabditis papillosa
CCTTTTACAGCTCTTTGAACACACAATTTGCAGTCCGGGAAATTGCATTCAAATTGAAGGCGGGTTACTGTAATTGGGACCAACTTTGAGTGGTGCGCGAGCGTTGCAGAGGGGGCGTGGCCGCCGGTCTCTATCTTAGCTCCAAGTAACTTTCTTCATAGATAGACTCCCCTAACAGAAAGATTATAGCAAGTATAGTGAGTAGGAACATACTGGAAATAAAGTAGTACCACATTTTGTATTCCGTAGTGAGCAAGGATGAAGAGTAATGGGCAGGTACCGTACTGCCGGGACTAATAAGGGCAGGTCGTGAACTCGCGCCGCCAATCGAAATACCACTATGCTGGGCCTGTAGTGGACCAAATTTCAATCGATCCTAACTCGCGGAACCATGATCCGAAGAGAAAAATAGAAACGGATTTCGCACTCCCAATGAGTCCTCTATTGGCCCAGCTTAGTTCTATTTCGTTTGGTGGGGGCGATTTCACGACCTTCCCTTGTAAGCCTGGTTTTTATTTAAATGAGAAAATTAGGGCCGGCCTGGGCCGGCTCTGGTAAGAAGTAGAGTAATTTCCTAACAATCTCGTTTATAACAATAGTTAGCCACTAATAGTAAAGTCCTTTTTCTTAGGTTTCATAAAGTGATATTTTCTGTCCTTATATAAGGCTTTACATTTCCGCAGTCAACTTGTATTACTGTCAAGTACCTTCTAGAATAACAAAATTACTGTAGTGCAATAGAGCGCCATTGAAACAGATATGTTTTGTCTGATTCAATAACAACTTGTAGAAAAATAAATGAATCATCTAACTGAATAATTGTAAACAAGTATTCAGTTTCAAAGCATACTCTAATTTGAAACGACAGTATTGGGAATGAGGGACAACAAATTAGGGACAATATATTTATAAAACAGTTTATTGGATTAAAATTTGTTAATTATAAAAGTATTTAAACTAAACGGTGTTATTGTGGTAGGATTTCAAGATCTGCCTTTGGAGCGAATTTAACTATAGTCTACGGACAAATCTCATGTAGTTTAAAGGTCTATTTATTATAAGACGAGCGCACAATTATATTCGGTTGCTTGTATATTTTCTTCCGACTCCTTCTAAATTCTATAGTAAACCTCTGCAAACTATTCATCCGTCGACTATATTTATTGGGGAATTTGTTCAGATAAGTGTACCGCTTCTAAGGCTTTCCTCATTATCCGTTGATTTGATTGTATTTAGTACGTCCGGGTAGGGCAGCTGGCTCACATTTTGGAATTGGGCCCCTGGTGACATTGTATTTTTAAACTAGCCAACTGGGCCCATTTTCCCTCCACCGAAGCCCGAGAAATAACATATTTGGACTAACCCTAAGAGATTCTTATCGATTCAAGCTTTTTGGTTGCTTTTTCGAAATAGTTTTGAATTATAAGTCTATAGCGATAATTATAATAACAAAGCTAAGTGATGTACCTATGACCTGCTTTCACCTGCTTCATAATGGTTCTAGTTTATAGAAAAGCATTTCTTTCCAAACACTAACTGGAACCGACATAACATTTAAACAAGAAACAAACATATCATAACATATCAATCTACAGAGTTTTAATATAGTCGGCGGACTAATCGCTTGCAGTTAAAGGTCTAATGAATCAAAAATAGAGCATATCGTCCTCTAAATTTGCTCCAATTACTCGAATAAGCTCTAAAAAATTTGCAGTTCGGACCATAACCTCTTGCAAGCGATTAGTACACCGACTATAACAATATTAATAGTACTGTGTGTTTTTAAGCTACTTGTTTCGTTCATCTGAGTTTCAACCAAGCCTTTCAAGTTAGTACAAAAGTATTTTGACTTGTAAACCACAGGCATGCCTTTTTAAGAAACTCATTCATGGTATCCAGGCGAAATCTTTCACCGAATCTGGAATTCACTTAACATAACAATCTCCAGATACAGGTGATGTTGTCAACGTAACTAGAGAAAACTGTGTTCATACGTTTCTGTGCAGTTGATTACTCTTTTGTGCTTCTTGTACGGTATCAGTCAGTGGTGTGGGGAATTCCCCCGAAAGCCAGAGTCATGGCCATTAACAGCTAAAAGCTTAATAGTACCATCTCAGTAGACCTCTCATCGAGCCGGGCCGGGCTCGATTGGGCCGAAGAGTCGTTAAAAGTCGTGGACTCAGGTTATGAAGCGGGGGTTGAGTGGTCAAATCCTCCCCTAAGCATTTAGTTTTGCTATTTTTATGAGTTCATCATGGTAACATCATGGTACTAACACTATATTAAAGGAAAATTTTCAATCGATTTTGCCAGTGCATTTTATACCCCCGGTCCCTTAAAATTTCTTCACCGGGACGGGCTCGGGCCTTCGTGAGAGGTCTGCATCTCAGAATAGAGGGCCACAGTTTTCTTAGATTCTTTCCTTCATACCAAGTTTCATGATAAAACAGAGTAACATTCATAGATCGGGAACTTGCAGATGACTTATTATTGAAGTTGTACCAGGTCGAACCATTGTTTAAAATAGAACTAAAGTTTGAAGAATCAACTGACGCCATGCAAGGCCTAATCTGGTCAAAAGTGAGACCCCTTAGAAAAACCTTATCTGATCGGATTTCTGATCTGTCTAGGTGAACGCTTTATGACACTGTTTTTATTTCCTTTGCACATCATTTTGTTAAAATTTTTCTATTCTAATAAATTAGTACTTCTTTTCATAATCCATAGATTTCTGATTGATTAGAAGGTTTTGGGTTCTGGCGATCACTTTACCACTAGACTGTGGCCGTGGTATAGAAACGCCCCGGCAGTTTTTGGCAACCCGAGCAGTTGAGAATTGTTCCCCGGGCAGGCAAAAACTGCTCGGGCACCCACCCGGCTTTTGTATACTATGGCCACTAGAAATAGCAAATTTATGTTCCCGCTGGGAACCTGTTTTCTCATTTCCCGGGTCTGGAGGGTTTCGCGGAAACTCGAATTTTTCAATCTTCTTTCCCACTTTATCTCTTTTGAAACCAACTTTACTACTGAATTACACTACCGCTGAGCTTAAGAGGAGATGGCTCCTTTCTTACTTTCAATCTTTGGTTAAACGAAAGTAAGCCGCTAGTTTCCCAAACCTTCCCCGTAGCTGCAGAAGGCTGTGGAAACCAGTAGCTTATTTATCCCATGTTTCGTGCCCCCGAAGATTGAATGTTAGAAAGGAGCCGTCTCTGCCCAGAAAATTTCGGAAGACACCTACTACTGTTGTAATATGAGTGATACAGGAACATATACTAACCATAATATCCGAGAGTAATAAGGGAGACTCTTTGGCTCTGAATATTTTCGAAATACGAAAATATACGCAAAACAGCATAAAAATACGCAAGTAACACTCCAGTATACCTCTTGAATCAGACTATAGATACGTTTTATATCCCCTGTACCGAACACTCCTACGACAATAGTTGCTTCCAACGTCCGGTTCAACCTCCCACAGAGATGGGAAATTGGGTCCGTCTCCGCCCGGACCGGGCTTTACATGCCCTCATCTGCCACAAACTTCCGCTAATAAATTACACCGCTTGCAGTTTTTGACAGTCCATAGTTCATTCCTGTAATTATCAGTAGTGGATCTAAGTGATTCTTTAGATATAATCTTCCCCCTAATATAAACTTGTTATTGTTATAAAAGAAAACATTATTAGGATGAAAATACGTGTTTGTTTTTCGAGACACGTTTTCAGTTTACAGTATCTCCCGTAATGCAATAGATATTATCAGGGCTCCGCAAGTCGGCCGAAATGTACTTTAGGATCATAAAAATTTCAAAAAAGAGTACGTTTTTTTAGTCATTGTTTCACTTATTTGATGTTAATTTTTAGTATTTTGATAAAAACATTCAACATAACATATAGATTAACATAAAATCAATAATGTATATAAGTATAACATTTATTACTGTTACAACTTTTTTTTAGCCCTGGTACCTATTATAGCTATAGCTTTACTTATTGTACTTTTTCCTTACTACGGACCTTTCTTACTTCCAATGTATCAATTCATTCACATTTTGTACACACCTTATTCCAAAACTACCACACCTAACATCCGAAAACATCATAAGCTATCAACTAAACATCTATGATCCTCCGAACTCCTTTATTCATACTTTTTATACCAAACCTTAATAGAAATTTTTTTTAAAGTCAATAACTTCTATTACAATGCCCTTACTTATTTACTTTTATTTTTCCAGCACTCGCCATTACGATGTCGCCGATCTTGAGAGCCTCAATAGACCCCCTCTACTTATCCAATATTTACGCATCGCCAACGACAACGACGAAACTGACTTGGTCCTTAACCGAAACTTCTTTATTAATGGCAGCTTTGAAATCATGCGACTTCCTATGCGTTTCACTATCACAACTTGAAATAACGAATACAACATTGCTCTTCGTATTGATTTTGTGATCGATTTTGAGCCAGTTCTCACTCTTATTTATTTCCACTATTAATACGAAATAAATATTACTTTGTCAATCTCCTGTGACCATTTTCTTTTCACACGGTTCAGTAAGCGCCTTGATAGCTTCTCAAGATAATAAAACAAATATATTGAAAAATAAATCGATAAAATTGTTTTCACTCGTTTTTGAATATCTAACTACTTTCATATATTGATAGCAACTTAAAAAGACAAATTCATTGAATGTTTATTTTCACAACAAATTAACACGCAGAATATCTTGCTTAGTTCTATTACAATAAAACTTATACTAGAAATATTAAAAAGAGCCTAGGTAAAGGGATCTATCAATTGTAGTCTATTTGGATATAGGCACACGGAATAGATGAAGCAGCTCGTCAACCAATGCTTCCTGTCGGTAGGCAACCCTACAAGTAATATTATAAGATAAGGAAATGATTTAGTGGTAAACTATTTGCATTGCGCTGAATAGTTCCCACTCTGAGTTCCCACGCATGTGATATCATTGTTTCAAAGGTAGCCCCCACATCTCTTATCCACCTACTGATTAATTTGTTTTCATATTTATTATTATGCCTATACCTAATGCCTTTTCTAGACGTAGAGATGACGTAGTAAACAAAAGATAAAAACAAAAATGTTAACACTTGTATTGTTCTGACATTGGGGATTATGATCCAGATATTGTTAGTATTAATGTTCTATTAAACTCTCCAAAAGATTTTAGCGGACTAGCCCGGCCAGGGAATTTCCCGCCTATGCTATTCCTTGTTTATTCCAAGTAAAATGCCTACCGTATATCTGGCACATTAGTTCTATCCACATCATTGCCAATAACACCTTCTTCCTTATAATTTGGTCCTAACCAATTGAGTTTAACCTAAAATATAAGTTATTTATAATATAAAGAGTTTAAAACTAACTCTGTCTTCAAATCCACTCTGAATAACACTATTTCTAGCCAATTCACACATATCACAAGAGCTTAACTTCCAGACCTGAGCGGCAATTGAATACTCTTCCATAAGAGCTTCTTTAGTGTAGTGAAATTGCAATGGATCATCTGTTGAGAGGGAAACATTCAAACCCTAAAAGGAAATATAGGATTAATTAAAAGTTTCTATGGAATTTGAATTAGTTAATAGTGTTTATAGCTCTTTGCTGTGTGTGTTTATAGACTAATGTACCTACTTTGACGGTCCTACTGAAGATGGGCATTTGAGACCGTTTCCTGCTATTCCGGGCTCGGATCCCAAGCAAGCTTTGTCGACATTACTTGTCGAGCCGAGCTGCCCAGGTGTATTTGCAAGGTTCTTTGAAGAGGGTTACTTATCTTACTTCCATTAGATTTATAGGAAGTTTTGAGGTGGATTTGGATTAAAAAGACAACTAGCTAGTATTGTTCTTCAAATAATTGTTCTGTCATTGTTCCCTCCATATAGAAACCAACCTTTTGTAGATATTCTGGCAATGGATTTCTCTGATAACTAATAAACAATGAGTTATTTGAGAGAGGAGACATGGCTATTCCCATCTGGGTGAGATAGAAAAGATATTGAAGGACTGGCACCTGCAAAAAGTAGTCCTTTAATTTGCAAAACTAGTGTTTCAGAGGAGGTTTGAACCATCAACCTCTAGGTTCTTAATACTACTTGATATATTAACCTTTCTAAGCAAAAGTCCATGTGAAATACTTTCTGAAGTCAGATATCCAGTTAGTAGATGGTTTACATGACCAGCTTCACCACAATGAGGACGGAGGGCCAAGGTGGGAAGACCGCGATCTCTTAAATAAAATAGAAAGATTTTAATGATTGTCCTTTGTTACATCTTGGTTTAATGATTGGCATTGTATAGGTTATGTATAGGAGATGTTCCCGGCCAATGTTACAGTTAAGAGTATCTCTGACGTTATACAGAAATCACAAATGTGTCTAATTATTCAATGTAACTCTAGTTACATTGAATAATTAGACACATTTTACTAAAGTTAAGAAAACTAGGAAATCACTCAGACAATAGAATATTTAGGGCTTTTAACGGGCTGAAATACGAGCGAGTTTCAAAAATGCTGTTAAACCATTTTAAGTGTTAATAAGACTTATTAAACTTCAATCAGCCTACCTTCTAAAGTCGTTGAGCACACATATATTTGCGTACATATAGAAGAGATAATAGTTATATGGAGGATTGTCAGGATCCTTGTAATCAGCAGGAACTGGAGTGGAACGATCAAACTATAATTATAAATAGAATAAACTTTACAAGTTTTAAAGAACTTACAAAGACATTTTCATGTTTGCTTTCGTCATCGACCGAATCTATACCGGAAACGTGCTGGAGGAAACGATGGAGTTCAGGATGGGAAGAAGGATCATTTGTGACCTAAGATAGAAGATAAGGAAGAAGAAGTAGTGGATATTTTTGGATATATTTGTAACCGAATATTAAAAGGAAAAATACAGGATAAATTAATCTTGTTTATTATTTAATACTTTAATTAAAGGACTAATCATCTGAGCAAAGCCAACAACCGTGTTAACATCTATTTGCAGTCCACTGTCACGTAAAAGTATCACTAACCTCAAACAATGGCATGAAAATGTTGTCGAGGATTTCATCAAAGTTTTGAATCATATTCTTCTCCTTGTAAATATCACTGAAATTAAGTTGTGTTTACTATTTTGAAAAGGCAATGGTTTTCTCATTTTCCCTTTTTATCGTTCTTTGTATATTTCCTACACCGAACTCCAGTAGTGATCAAATTAAGTTCCTCATTGGCAGGGATGGGAATGGAAAGGCTCGTAATCAAAATATCAGGACCCGGTCCCGGCCGGTCCAATAAAATCTCACTCTCTAAATTAATACTAGCGACAACCCGAACTTACTAAAGTCTTGGAATCTGCACGAGCCATCTGATATTTGGACTAAACACATCATGATTGATTGCCCACTTGGCCAGCTTGTCCCACTCATCCTAAACAATCAGATCAAAGTCAGAATATATGATTCTTAAGTGTTTTGCAAAACTAGTGGCTCTGGCGGGTCTCGGACCCTATTCGCTTTCCTATTCATTTTGCTTTCTAGCTTACCTTGCTTCTACCATAGATTGAGAGACGTGGCTCGGCATTCTGGTACTTTGAATCCTCCAAATCGACAAAAACTTCCTAATTGATATAAATATGATTGTTTATTTTTATAGTTTCAACTACCTTCAAAATCTCTGCAAAGAATTTTCCATTAACATAATTATCAGTTTTGATAAATATATCACGTAGAATAGATTTGCCAAGAGGATTGTATCTAAATAAAGGAGTGTAAAAAATTCACTTATACTGAAAGGATTCAAAAGACCTGGAAAATTCCAAGATAAGATAAGATATACAACCCTAAGAATCCATGGAATGGAAGATCCATTCACTACCCACATTTGGTGGGTGATCTTCTGGAATGATCAATCGTCCCTTACAAAGATACCACCTCCCCCCCCCATCCACATTATATTCTTCAAATGATTCATAATCATGAATTAAATTAAAATGAATCATCCAAATTAATAATAAAATGATGCAATCATCGTTATGCTTATCCTGATTATCCTATCCTTTCCTATCCAAGCTGCGTATATCTATATTTTCGTTTCAAGTAAATACAGTACTTATGTATTCCTGTTGTAAATACCCTGTTTTTCAGTCTTTCATTTTACTTTCATAAACTTCTAGCTTAGCTACACACAAATCTGCTTACTTTGTATTAAACTTATCAAATCTATGAAATGTATTTCTATCTGCGTGTACATCTAACATATCAACCGATAAATCATAAGAAGTTATATTTAGACGTTTGAACACATCCTTTAGTCTCACGGGCTTGCCATCCTAAAATAAAAAATAGAAGAATATTTTTAAAATACTTTTGAAGGAGCAGGAAACAATCACAACTATATCATGTGAGGAACATCTTAGCAGTCCATTCTATTCCTGAATGCTCCTATCGGCCTTCTATAAAATATCTCCCATGTATTATCCCAATACTTGTACCTTAGTCCGCATGTTACGAACTTTAAAAGTGGGGGGGGGGGGCTTATTTCTAAGCAATTGCCGTTTAAGCTGTATTCAAACTTAGGCATTGAATAAAACTTAGTACTCCCCTTATTTTCCCCCTTGGTCAGCGAAGCAGCTTACTGTACCTTTTCTTCTACTACAGTATCCTCATCTCGTTTCATCTTCTTCTTAATAAAGCGGAGTAGATGTTTCTGGTTCATTGAGGATGCGGCGTGAATATGAGTGTCTACCTAAAATTTCAGGGATCTTGAGGGCCTTAGGAGTTTTTATATGGAAGTCTCTTCAGTACTGGTTTCCAGACAACAATTTCTTTGTGTCCAATATACTTGGCTTAGGCAACTTGATTTGTATAATATTAGCCAACCTTTCTAATATTATAAAAGTCTCTATGTGATACTTCCTTCTGTTCGTGGAGTTCGCGTAGTTCATTGAGAAGAACGTGCAGTTGAAATTTGTTTTGAAGGTAGCTGAGACGACGAAAACAAAAGGATTTCCTATAATTAGAAACACATCAATAGTACAACATCGCGTTGAAATATACTTAGCTTTTTAAACTTTTAACTGTTAACATGTCGGGGCCAGCCATTGCGCCGAGCAGGTGTCGAACGGAATATCCCACCAAAGAGATTTCGCGGTCGGTGGTTCGAAGCAAACAAAAACAAAAAAAGATGGTTCGAAAGAAACAGGTTCGGCCAAACCGCATCGTTTGAATGTTTAAATGAATGAGGTTTATTTTCCCACCACACATATTTTACACTTACAGGGGTCCGTCAACAATCATTGTAGTGAGTTTCTCTGTATCAGTAAGGAACTTCGTCTTGCTAATATAAGACTTTAGAAACTTTGGCTCCAGTCCTCCGTTTTCATTTAGAATCTCCACCTAAATATATATTTTAATTTAAATATTATTATTTAACTAACCACTCCATTCTTTCTCTTCAGTGTATATTTTATATCATAAACAGGTAGCGGTTCCTTCAGACCCCAGTGATCATCGGGTGTGCGTGGAGGATGCATAGAAGTTCTAACTAAAATGTAAAAATGATTATGCTAGTAGTTAATAAAATAAGTTAGTAAATAAGTTCTATGTGAGAAAATACTATCAACAGAACGTATGATAAGATATATGTAACCATGTAACCATGGGTTTTGTCGGTCAGGCTGGTTCGCAATTTTTCACAATCAAAAAGCAATCACAACTTTCTGTATACGCCACGCAATTACTTATTTTACTTATTTTTCAGAAAATCCCCGGCATTCCTGTCAAATCCGTACTCTTTGCTCTAAATGTTTGCTCTAACCTACCAGTCATTAAATCTTTCTTCTTTCGATCTTTTGGCAACTCCTTCGGGTACTGTCCACTAAGAAAACGTTTAGTTGTAACGGGAAACTGTGCTCCAATACGATCCATGTACTCTTCACGGAGGGCTAACGCATCAATCAATTGGGCTGCAGCTTCTTTAAGATCATCATGGGCCACCTGTAAGAATAGAGCAGACAGTTAGAAATAGGGCGCGGTATTCTCACCCCGCACAATTCTTCGCCGACAATAGTCATACGTTGGTAGTTAATGTCGATGGCATCTCTGAAACAAAGGTATTGAATAAAACATATTAATATATTTTATTAATACAAAGTATTTTCAAATTAGTTTCATCATTTTTCTACAATTTCTTGCTTGGGTCCCATTTATATTGTGTAGAGGGTTCTGCACCATCTCTATTAGATTGTCGAAATTGGTCAATCTCCTTCTTTTGAATCTGTTCGTTAATTCTGATGTAATCTGATAGAAGATTTTTCAGGGGTAGAATATTGTATAAATTATACTCGGTTCTGGATATTTCTGCATTTCAATCAGCCATTAACTATCTTTTCAGGTTTTACAACTAATTTATCCTCACCTAAAACTGTTTCTGTCACCATGTAGCGAAGGACTTTTGAATCCCAGATCGATTACACCATTTGTTCCAGAGTTTCTGGCACCATTAGAGCAAACTTCTTTTTCGATAGGCGGAGTTCTTAATTATAAAAGTTCTATAACCATTTATATAAGTTCTAACCTAATGGGTATATCATGTATTTTATGTTGTTGATGTTCATCCATTTGATTGGCCGATAATTCAAATGGTGAATTGTCTTGGCTAGCACAATAGTTATCAGTGACACATTCCTGCTCAGCACGCATAACTGAAAAATACAAAATATATAGATTAGGAACAAGAGTAGCCTGAATAGTGTTATTCAAGATGAATAATGGAGTGTTACTTGCGTATTTTAAGGAAATTTTGCGTATATTTTGGGTTTTCCAATACTTTCAGAGCGATTTTCAATGAGATTATGTTTTTAACACTCCATTATTACTCTTGAATCAGACTATAGCTTAGATTCCATGGGATACAATAGGGAAGATTCCAGCACAGAACTCCACAGACATATTTTGGCAAGATGACAAAATTCGAAACAAAAATTGAGGGAAAAGAGAAGGCATCAATGTTTTCGTTTTATACAATAAAATAAATCTCATCCTGGGTGTGCTTTAGCCTATTGGTTAGAGCTGCGGTCTCTGAATCTGATGCTGTGGGTTCGACCCCCGTATCTGCAAAATGTATGTAGAATTCTTCACATTTTCATATTTTCTATCCTCTAATTCCTATTTCTTACATTTGGATGCATATTCCTCCTGCTTATACGGCATATTCTGTTCTTCATCTGATTTATTGATTAGTTCGCGGGATTTCGATCTTACATTTGCAGACGGCTGTGAACCCATAAGTAGACTGGCACGAAGGTTCTCAGACATGTGGGGGTTTCTGAAAATAAGAATAATTTATTTCATTTATTTATTTATATTATATATTGATAAATTTGGAAAGTTTCGAAAAGTTCTGATTAAAGCATATCAGTTTCCTATCTATCAACGTTAGAGAGTTCAATAAAATCAGAATAAGCAACCGGTCGGACCAGGCCGGGCGAAGAAGCCCATTCAGTGGGACTGTATAAGATATTATATATACAGTAAAAGCTAGCCTTAAAGGAGGTGCGACAGATAACATAGCTATTATGTACAGTTCTTTATCTTAACATAGCTTTTCTTACTAATTGTAGTCATAACTATATTCCTTACCTAAGCACAACATTTCTGTCCATCGCACTCATACCAGGGATACTTTCTGTTCTGGGCGGAGTAACACATTCTGGGGAAACGGGAACCGAGCGTCTTCTGCTAATTGGCTCCGGACTTGGAGTTCTCGTATCCTGAGTACCGTCCATACTCTTTGCAGTTCTTATAGAATTGGCTTCGTCTCTAGAAGCCATCTTCTAGTTCTTGCCTAAAAAAACGTTAATGAAGTATATTTGGACATTTATAAGTTTTCAAATTTGAATTTTAACGTTACTTTTAAATTTAACTCTTAAGTAACATTAAATGAAAACAATGTTCTTACACATGACATTAAAAATCAAAAAAGTCTCTAAATAAAAGGAACACCAACTATTATACCGACAAAGCTTACTTCTGTTAGAAGAATCAACTGCTCCTAGGGAAGAAGACTATACAAAATGAGCTGTTTGGAGTAAAATGTTTCTATTGCAATATTAATGGGAGAATGTATCCAGGCATTCAGGATAAGAGAATCCCATTCAAATTGAGAAAATGAAGGCTGGGAAACTAACAAATTGGTTTAAAGGTTATAGAATCAATGTTCTAAATAATGTGTCCATATTTTCTAGATTTTCAATTATTTTGCCATAGAACCAAATACTAAAACTTTATTGAATCCTACATTATTTTTTAACAAAATTGAAAGTAACCAAAAATTGTTTTCTATTTTCATTATTGGCGCCAAGTACCATCACTCAAAAATGCTTTCTCTAATATTAAATCGGAGACTTCGTTGAGTATTTAACAAATCATTCATTCACCAACAATAGCAACTTTCCTGAAAATAAAACTTCTTACTTTTTTGTTATTTAATGTTGTCGTTATCAATAATAAATAGTGCATATATCATCGCTCTTTCTTTAACTAGAACTCTAAATAGAATAGGTCAAAATCTCTTTCTAAATTATAATTTATTTAACAATTAATTCATTAACATATTAAATAGTAACAATAATCTCTATGTTTATGTCTTTAAACAATAGTTTGTTGAAATATAAAACATAGTTTAAATAAAGAAACCTTTATTATGAATACAATTCATTTCCGTAAAGGAGACAAAAGGAACATTATACACTTTAGAGAAATTGTTGTCTTTCAATGCAGGACAAGGCTGGGAATTTGACCGGCGCGCCGGGCCGGGGCTGACTTTTTGGGAAGTCGACCGGGGCCGAAAATTTTAGAAACGGGCCGGCCCGGGTCGCCCAGCTGGTTTTGTCCGACCCCTGAAGCAGGGTTGAGTGATCTCATATTACAATGAATAACTGAATATTCATGGCTGTATAATAACTCATCTATTTTTCACTAAGGGGATGGACAGTCAGTTAGTTATGTTTTGAAAACTCTTTGTTAGTTCATCCGCTCGTTCGCCAGCTAGACACCTTCTTACATATTCGTAATCTGAGTTATAGTAATAGTTAGGTATGATTTTCGCTTCCCTGGATTTGAGTATTTTGACTACAAAATGAACCGAAATATCATATACAAATGTTCTTTTAACTTTATTCAGCTAAGCCAACCATAGACTTTCATTTGCGTGACAAATATCTATAATATTTTGTTTAATCAGCTTTATTGTCGAACGAATATTAACAGAAATAGGAATAAATGTAGAGATTTTGACCACGATACGTCCAATTTCCACTCTTTCTATGCAGTAATATGTTAAACGTTCTTATATTAATATGATGATGACAGAGAAAATTCCCCTATTTTTCTAAAAATACCAGCTTCTATTAAATAAAACTGAAGAAAACGGAACCCAAGGGCTTGCAAAAATGTCAGCTCAAAATACTTCATTTTTTGTCAATTCAGTTTTATGGGACTCCCTATTTGAAGAGTTTTTTGGTTGTTCTTGAGCTTCAAACGCTTCAAACATACAATGCAATAAAGAAAAGTAACCCCTTAGAGGAAAAACTGACACTCCAACTTATAACTTATTACTTATAACCTTTTAACTTATATTTCAGACAACAGACTTTCTCAGCATCTCTGCTTATAACTTACTTATAACTTATATCAAATGAACATAGATACTGCGAATATCCGAACTCTGAATGATTGTGTGCAATTTGTATTCCTTTATCTAACTATATGTATACATTATTACATTTAATTTAGTTTAGAATGCGTTTCTTCATTCTTTTGTTGGTATTTTCTTTATTATTCACTTCAATGTCTTCACCTGTTAGTGATAATATGTCTATAATCAGAGAAAAAAGAGGATTCTCAGATATTTGGAAGAAAGTTAAACAAGGATTAAATACATTTGCTAATAATACTAAAACTATTGTAAGTTTAAATGATTGTTGGTTACGAAAAATAATAATTATGACAATAAAATGCATATATATAGTCAGATTCAAAGTTAATGAGGCCGTGTAGGCTACGTATTTCGTTATTTTTGACACTGCGCCTCTTGGCATTCTATGCGCGCGATATCAGCAGATTGCAAACTTGCTTTCGCTCTTTGAATCCGACTATAACGCATATGTTTTCTAAACCTTTATGCTACAACTTTATTTGACTCGTTTTCAGGTTGGGTCTGCAGTCAAGTCGGTTGGATAGCAAATCTTATCACAACCAGAAATATTTAGCTGTTGATATATTATATAATGAATAAATAGTTATGATCATATACATTATTTGTTCATTTGCATAAGTTGATACCAGAAAGATTATGTTAGAAAAAGCAACAATGTTTCCACTAAACCTTGGTCTAGTGAGTTTCAAAATTCAGTTTTTTTTAAACATATTTCTTAACTTCCATGATATCCTCCGCGACTATACAATGGTAATTGAATTTTGACCACGAGCCGGCGCATTATCTTCTTAGAAGTGGAAACTTCTCATTCCGGGGCTTAGAATTTGACCTGCATTTCGCTCTGTAGCTACGGGGAGTGGAACCCACTGATTCAAATCCTCACGCATTCAGAAACCGCTGCTCTAACCACTAGGCAAAAGCACCCGTAGCATGGAAGCAAATCTGCTATTAACATTAGGCGACATTAGTGAGCGCTTACTAAAAAGTCGTTCTTTGCGAAAAGGCCGGCCCGTTCCCGGACCGGGTCGATTTCCCAAATAGTCGGCATCGGCCGGCCCTAGTCTATTTTATATATTTTAACGGATATTTTTCAAAAAAGTTAGTTTTCAGTTCTATTTTCTGGCTACAACAATAACAAATGCAATAAGATTTACTTATTGATGTTTTTTGATACCATTTATCAGAATATTCACCTAAATCAGTCGATTTTTTCATAAAAATTATCCCTGCACTTTTGAATTTTCTTTTGAATTTTCGGCCCCGGCCCGAGCCGGCCCGTGAAATTCCCCGCCTTGGATGAGGCCATTTCCTAAGTAAAATTAAAGTTGACGACTACAGCGAGTGAAGGGACTATAGTTTGTAAAAGTTATTGATTGAAAAGTAATTGAAAATATAATAGAATGATGAATACAATGATTTAATTTTATAATGTTATTAAACTTCTGAACTCCTCTTATTATGCCACTTCTGAAACAGATAAATTGTTTGCAATACTGTATTTAAACGAAAGGATATAATTAAATATACTCGAATATTATTGAATATTATGGAACTTACGCAATTATGTCTCCATTCTAACACTTCGCTTCGTACTTTTTCAAAGGCGCTGGATACTTCAGATACTGGCATTGTTTTTATCAATTCATCTAAGGCGTCGATATCATTTCGAGATTTATCTTCAAAATTGGTCATCATTTCTCGAATATTACGGCCTAAATCAATTAGTGTGCCATATTATCTAGCTGTTTACTTACTAAGAAAGGATAATGAATAGATCTTCTGCATAATTTCTTCTTGGCGGAGATTTGAGAATTTACCCTAATTTAAGTTGATTACGATAATTAGTATTACTTTATTTGTCGGTAAAGAATATGTTTTTTACATTCCATTTAAAAATGATAACAATAAGATATACCTGAGATCCAGAGTGACACTTAACCAGTTCTTTTAATACTTCCTTGTTAATTCGATCAATTACACGATACGCTCCAATCTTCCCCTTCAACTCAATAGCAATAGTAAATTTCACATAATCCTAAAATATCGTTCTTTATAAACAAAAGTTTTTAGTTTATTTACTCACAACTAAATCTGGATATTTCTTAACCACATTACTTATTACAATATTAGTAAATGACCGAATGGAAGTAGAGTTGCTTGTGCCTTCAACAAGAGACTTGTCTTCCTCAAAAAGTTTTTCGTCCCGATTTTTGAAGTATATCCGATAGAATGCCTGGAATTGTCCGAGTTAAGTTTGATAAAATTGGTCATATAACAGTACTTGAAGTCGATCTTAAAAGTTGGCTTACCTCATAGTCACTAATTCTATGTTTATCATAATTTGATAGTCCCAATGCTTCTCCAATGTTGGCTGGAAGACCGGATGCATCACACTCTCCCAGTTCTTTATTGACCTCAGATTGCACTCTTTTCCAGTCCCTTAAGCATTCGTCAATTTCATAAATATAGACTTCAGTATCACCTGACCTTAGATTCTTAGATTCTTTTAGAATGAACATTTTTAACTGCGCGTGATGTAATTATAGACAATCTTGAATCTAGCTCATTCCCCTTCCAAATGTTAGAACTAGAGCGCGGCAGTACATATTTCACGCTTTTCTCACTTACAATCAAGCATGAAGCACTTTACTTTTGAACATAGTTTAGCTTTCTAATAAATATTATACTGAACCTGAATCAGGAACTAGGCTTTCGGGCCCCATTTTTATAGTTTTCATTTGGCGGTTAACGCGCTCTACTGCAAATGAAGGGGTAATGACTGCAGACCGACAATCTTGAAATTCTTACCATACAGTCGCACTATCCTCTGTTGCCAAAGATAACTTGGCAATAAAAAACAGAAATATATTAAAAACTAACATTTTAAGATGACAAAAATGTATTTCTATTCTATATTATAATACTATTATATACTAAGAATTATATGTTTTGACTGGCGAAATAAGAAAACATACGTAGACAAGAATAATAAGTGTTTGTCTTTTAACGAACAATTAACTATCTTTAATACGCTTATAGAAAATCAATAAATTTTTAGAAATGAAATTGTAATTTATCAATTTAATCAAGATCAAAAGTGAACCATTATAAGTAAGCAAATCTTATAACAAACAATTTGTTCCTAATGTGTTTGTCAGATCACAGTCTCTAATGCTTTATCTAGTGGTTAGAGCTGCAGTCTCTGTGGCCGTACAATACTAACGTCCGGGCAGGCTAAAAACTGCCTGGGTGGTGTGGGTTCCAGAGCTGGTTACCCGCCCGGCCTGAAATTTTGGGCTGGGCCTGCAGGATAACCACCTCTGGTGGGTTGGACTCCAGTAGGTGCAGAAGGCTTGAGAAACCAACAGATTACTTATCCCTTATTTCGTGTACCCGAAGACTGAATGTTAGATAGGAGCCGTCTCTGCTCAAATGATTCCGGAATGAATTGTCGAAGCACCAACATCGAGGAAATCTACAGTTATTGTGTGATATGTGCGATTACAGGAAATACAATTAATTTAAATATACAAATTTATAACTACTAGGAGGCTACCAAAGAACTATAATACAGAAAGTTTTGTGTTTTAAGCAGTGTTAGGTTACTTTCTGTGGAAAATGAACCACATAATTTAATTTCTGAGTAAACGACATGCCCGGTGTGTAATGTACGGAACAAGGTCAGGCTCTTCTTAAAATTGAAGATCCAAGAAGTCGTCTACAGCGAATAAATCATTTATTGCCAAATCCTACTTATACAATATTGCTTAAATAAATAAATATTATTAATAATAAAGAATCTTATTTTAATTGGAACAACATCCTTGGTTGTCTTATTCGTTTCTCTTCTATAGGGGGCGCCTTCCTTTTTATAGGCGGAGACTCGGAAAGCATACGGTGAACCGGAATCTGTAAAAGATATTGATTATATAATTGGAATAAATAACAACTTTTAAGGTAATACCTCTTCAAAAACTAAAGATAAATAAAAAGATTATAAAACTATTATTTTATATACAACTATTCGGCATTAGGAATCAAAATTAGACTATCGTTTAAGAGGGCTGAGAAGTCTACAAGCCGGGCCGGGCCGGGGCCGAAAATTTGAGAAACGGGCCGGCCTTTTCCCTGGGTGAAAGTCTGTATAGTGGCCCGAAGTGAAACGAATTCAGTTTAACCAATTTGCTTGCTTGCTAGAGTACCGTAATACAGGGCCAGCGTTGAACATCTAGTGATCACCCATGGTTAATAACTAGGTTATAGTCTATATCAAGAACTAGGCTGTCAGCGAGTATCCTATGCAGAAGCGGTGTTATACAACAATAAATTTAAAATCATTGGGATTTTTTCTTCACAAGTACATTTATTTTAATCTAACTATGCTTCTCTACAGGATAAAGCGCTGGAAACTAGATCTTGTAAAAGACTATAGAATTACCTATACCTGATTATAAACAACTGGTACTTTTGTTGCTGTATTGATATGTGATTGGATATGGGCGCTATGTGAAATCTAAAAACAAATTGTAATTTTTAAAAAGGGAACTTAAATAATGACACAAGATATTGAATGTTATTGATGGAAAGTTTGAAATCTTGAAATCTTATAGAAAAGATGTTTTGACAATTTTGATTGAAAAGGACTCGTACCTCGCAGACGCTCTTCGGCTTCTCTGATCCAAGAAATGACGAGGCTAAACTAGAACTGACTTCTTTACGAGCTCTAAAACACATGCAGTCTACTTTTGCAAGTTTAGGGTTCCCTGTTGGGCAAGAATTAAACTTTTGTTAGTCGTACTTTATGTTATTATAGTTCACATCAAGAGTTGGGTTTTTAGCGTTGTATCCTAGAGAAAGGCAGTATTATATTACAATGAATGTACTTCTGAAGAAAATGCTTCAAATCTACCCATTTTCCATTCATTTTATATAACACCGCCGCATCCCAGATAAGGTACGGTACGCGGAATACCGATAAAACGGTATAAAGAGATTTTGAAAATAACGGTATACCGGTATTTTTAAATTTGTCTACACTGGTATACCGGTTTTCCGGTGTTTTTCTAAAATCCGTACCGAAACCCCACCCGAATCTCATGACACCGCGCTGCAGGGGTCCGCAAATTGCCGACCGGTAACGACTGGTAGCGACCGACTTGGGCAGAAGTGCCGACCGATCGCGACCGACCGGTCGGTCGAGGTTGTTCGAGTTCTGTCGGCATCAGGGATGTCCAGAATGACAAAAAAATGATTCCGGAAACCGGAAAACGGAAACGGGAATTCCGGACTACCCTGATCGGGATGGGCCTTTCGAAAAATTGAGACTACTTTAGAAAAAGTGCATGCTTGAATTTCCCGCCCTTAATTGCGACCGGTCGGGCGGAGCCCTGCCGCGCTGTAAACCTAGCATTGGAATATTTATATTATTTCTATAACTATACATCATAAATCAACTTGTGTTATTGAGATAATTAAACAAATATATTACCTTAGCAATCTTTCTTCGGCTTCTATTTCTTCACTATTATCCAATGGATTTCTTCTTTCCGGATTGACAAGACCTCCATTTCCCATAAAATGAACTTTCTCATGTGGTTCTATGATTGCATCTGCTTCCGTTTGAGCTTCCTTGTTAACTGTTTCTTCTTTCGTTTCTTCCGGTTGCTCCAGAGGCTCCTCGGCAGGTTTTTGTTCAGTGAGAGTTTCATTTCTGGCAGAATCCTCCTTCTTTTTGTTTTGGCGTTCTTGGCGTTCTTCGACAACCTGGAAAGTCATATTTATTATTATTGGAACGCGTAAAATACGCAGATTGCAAGATAATTTTTTTTTACATAAACGAAATCCTCTACATTAAAAAAAACATCTAAAAAACTGCAAACTATTACAGAAACTACAATTTTAACACTACTAAAACTTAATATTGATGTAAAGTTTAGTTTGCAATTTGGTTTTTTTAACGTTTTTGTATTGAAATATATTTTATTTAACCTACATCTAACGGTATTCTATTCGACTGAAATTCATTCAATAATTCATCTGAATCCGAATCTAGTTGTATTTCATCATCACTTAGACGAACAGAGACATCTTCGGCCAAAGAGTCGACGGTTAGACCTTTATTTAAAGGACTCGGTAGGGTGCCTAAAAAGTAACATTTATTAAACTATTCTCAAGTTTATTTCAAAAATATGCATGGTGAATTTTATAAAGTTTGCTTAAAAACATATAGATTATAGCCAAATTCTTTAACTTATAATAGAGTTATGTATTAGATAAGTTTTTCAAGTTTTTTTATGAATTAAGCAATATTTGAAGTGAATGGTACAATATTATTCGAAAGTAAGGAAGCCATGTTGGCAAAGCATTAAAGGAAAGAGTGATGCAAAATGAGCCTTTAAATTTTAAACACGCCATCGTTACTTTCAAATGTGACAAAACGCTGTTATGAAACTGTTATTTATGAGAGCATCTAAACATCCCTATTCAGATGTAACAAACTTTACCTTTAGTGTTCAAATCTGGAATATCATTGGATACCGACTTCTTCTTTGGTTCTTTGCTATTATCCTCAGTTTCCTCCGTAGGTTCATCTTTTGATCCAACAGATCTACCAATTCTCCTTCCTTTTAAAGATTTCTTCTGAATTTTTGGCTTTTCATCTTCTGGTGTTTCTGGCAGAGACAGTTTTGGTATTACTTGATATTCCTGGTCATTTGGGCTTTCCTGTACTTCTTGAATCCTTGGTAAATTAGATTCTTCAGTATTTCCAATAAAATGAGCTTCTCCAACATGATTTCCAATAAGAGGTAGGCTAACTTCTTCCGAGTTTCTTCTAGAATCTGACGGATTTTCGAAGTTTTCTTCTATTTTTGGAAGTGAAGTATGAATTTCTTTTTTGTCGATATGCTCGGATAATATGTCATCTACGAGGCTTTTAGAAGTATTTTCTAAATGATTATCGTCGTGCTCTGTTTCATGAACTTCATTTAAATGATTGGCTTCTTTGGGCTCATGAATTTCAGAATCTTCCACAGAAGCTTCGGTGTTTCCGGGTTTCTGTTTGGGTTCTATTTTTTCCCTGTTAACTTCTGGGCTTTCTTCATTTTCTATTAGGTGCTGCTCCGCAAGATTATCCTCAGTTTTCATGTTATTTTCCGTAGTTTCGAACTCTTTTTCGCTTTCAGTCTTATATTCGTAGTCTATAAAGGCTTCCCTTCCTCCTTCAAGTGTTGTTGGCTTCTTCAAAGTTTCCTTGATTGAATGATGCTCTATGGAGTCCGGAGTCTCTTCCACATTCTCTTCATCATGGCTTATAGCATTCTGAATAAGTTCATGAACTTCAGGGTCAGTAGTTTCTGTTGCTCCGAGTGTCATATTTTCTTTATTTTGCTCCGGTACTCCAGCTGTTTCTTTCTGAATTCCCTCTTGGTTTTCAAATTCGATTTCTGCATCCGATTGAACCCGCGAGTCTGCCGTGCCAAAATTATCCAACGAATCCACTTCTGATCTGGACGACGTTTTTTCGTTCATCTCATCAACAACTTCCGCGTTCACGTGATCAACCTTTTCCTCCAGCTTGTATTCAGAATAGTCCTGTGAGCTTCCAACCGGATGTTGAGTTTTCAGATGCATTTCAGGTTCCTCACCCGCCTCCAAAACTGCTTTAGCTTCGGATGCCGACTCCATCTCAGTGATATCTCTCTTGTGTCGAATAGTTTCTTCTTCAATTGGGTCGGGTATTTCATGTACTTCTCCAGATTTTGAGGTTTCTTCTTCCAGAGCCTCGGAGGCCCCAGAATCCCGTGTTTCTTTGAGAACTGATTCTGATTCCTTTGCTACATCAAGTCGATTAAGCAGATGGGTTCCCTTGTTTATCATATCCTGAAAATAGTGTATATATACAGTTATAGTCAAATAATGTTTCTAAAAATATTTATTAAACATTCGTAAGCGAGAAAACCTTTAGCCTTTATATTTCGAATTCAGCAGAATGTTTTAAAATTGATAATAGTGCCTAGCAAGGGTGTTTTGAAAGAATATATATAGTCAGATTCAAAAGTAATGAGGCCGTTTATGCTGCGTATTTCGTCATTTTTAACACTGCGCCTGCTGGCATTCTACGCACCCGATATCAGCAGATTGCAAACTTGCTTTCGCTTTGCCTTACTCAAACAAAATATTGCAGCACTCCTGCTTCTTAACACGGCCTTATTACTTTTGAATTCGACTATACAAACGGTTTATGGTAGCTTTAAAACGTTTTCTAAATATCTAGTAAATTTTTCTCAAATCGAGGAAAAGGATTTGAACTACCTTAACTATTCCTTTTTCTATAATAATTGGTCCAAATTCTCCATCAGTATTCGGGAATTCGTGTAGATACATACAGAGACGATGATAGAATGATTTTATCTGTAATAAAATAGATCATAAACCATTTTAAATAGATAAATCTTAGAAATTCAGTTTTCTACAACACTAAAGTTGTGCTTCTAACTTACTTTTCTATTAGGGAGGCTGAGACCTAATTACTTTTGTCAAACTTTTAGCATATTCTGAATAAAGAGTAATAATGGACTCTCACTCTTTCTTGGGTAAGTTTACGTATATTTCGGGTTTTCGAAAACTTTCAGCGTCATCTTCAACGATATTCATTTTTTATCACTTTCTTTATAATCTTAAATCTTATCATAATTATTCTTAATCATTATCTTACCTCTTCCTTAATGACTTTTTGTTCCTCTTCGTCTTCTGATTCCTCTTGTATAGTTGATATTCTAAAACTATATTTATATTTGAATTAAACAGAATCATTTACCTAGCTCTCAGCTTACTCGAATCCTTCTTGGGCGAGATTTTGACTGTCGTTGCTTCCTCGAGATCTTCTGTTGTGGCCTAAACATTATTTTACTGTGAAAGACGGATTTAATATAAAACTAAAGTCTTTTGCAAAGGATAGGTTTCCATCGGAATATCACGAAGAGCTGTAGTGTTACAGAAGGTGATTCTTCAGAATATATACCTTTTTATTTTGCATTTCTTCTGTTTAGGATAGTGGATCTAGTATGTATTACATACTATACTTGTAATACGTTCTGAGTTTGATTATTTCTTAATGGTTTTTTATAGTCAGCCCGAGAGGAATAATTGAGTGTTACTTTCGTATTTTTAGAATTTTTAACACCGCACCTGCAGGGAAAATTGCACACGCGTACTTGCAAAGTACAATATTGAACGGAGCGTAGCCGCCAGATGCTGGCGCGGTGCTCGAAAAAGGGGGCTCAGACGACGTTGGATTCTTTACACTCCATCATTACTCTTGGCGCTGACTATAGCTACTTTTGAATAGAGTATTTAAATTTTACAGCGTTGCTTCTGCCTTAAACATACCTCTAGTTGGAAACTGTTTTCTCTACTTAAATACTTCATTCCATCTTCTAAATCAGTTGCATTCACATCAATCGATACTATGGAGTTACTCGAAATCTTTCTCTCTAAAAAAGTAACATGAGGATTGAATACAGTAATTGTATAGTTTTAGCAGTTATAATTATATTTAAAGAGTTCAGGCTTACCGTTTTGTTTAATCTTTGATAATGGATCTGTAGCTTCGTGTATCTTTTCCAGCAATATTGTAATGCGTTTTTCTATTGAATCGTCTAGTTCCTAAATTAATACATGACTACAGTAAGCGTGGGGAGTAATAATATAGTGTAAAGAATTCATGTCTGAGTTCTTTTTGTGACCGAAGCGAAAGCTCTTGGCTGCTTCTCACCGTACAAGGTTGCGATTACACGCCTGTAATTTGCGTTCAGTGGCCGTAGTTCAGAGACGTCCGGGTGGGTTCGCTGGCAGTTTTCAGCCTGCCCGGGCAACAATTCTCAACTGTTCGGGCAGCCAAAAACTGCCCGGGACACCCACAGGGCGTTTCTATACTACCACAGGAGCGGGTCTAAAATTACCCGGGTAAAATTTTGTCCACAATCAGTAAACTCAGGTACCGGGTAGTATCATTTTTAAATCACCCGGATGACCAGATACCCTGGTATTCAATGTAAAAAGTACTTGACTACCCGGATGGTTAAAGTTTCACGATGACCTCGTATTTTTGAAAGTTGGAGACGATACTCTAACTTAATCCATCCGTTTTACTTATACTTACCATAGTATCATCTATTTTATTTCCCAAATTATTCATTTGTTCTTTTAATTCGTCTATTTGTCTTTCAGTATTAGATAATATACTATCAACATCATCTGATATATTTACATTCTTCTCTTCCAAAGCATCTACTTGTTTCTCCAAATTCATTTTGAGAGACTCAATCTGTGATAGTAGTTCGTTCTGGAATAGAAACTTATAGCAAATATTATAAGATTCAGGAAAGAGCACGAAACTCGAAGATTATTCTATTTATTATATCAAGACTGGAAAAAGGCCGGCCCTAGTCTATTTCACAATTTTAGCGGATATTGTTCAAAAAAGTTACTTTTCAGAGCTATTTTGCGGTATTAACAATAAAGAGTGCAGCAATCGTCTATTTATGATTATGAATACTATATTTATCAAAACATTCACCTAAACTAGTCTATTTTTTCATAAAAAAATTATCCATGTGAGAGCCGACTGCTCAAATTTCGGCCCCGACCCGTGAAATTCACAGCCCTTTCTTATATGAAAGTTAGAGTCCTAAAGAGAGTGTTGAAGTGAACTATTTACGGGTTAAGTTTCGTATAAATTTAGTTAATTACCTTTTCTTCTACCAAATCTTCTAATTTTTTCTTAAGAACTTCATTTTCTTGTTGGTGTTTGGTGGCTTCTTCGTTGATTAATGTTAACGATTCGTCTTCCCATGATCCTGAATTTAAGAAATCTTTAACAGTGTAATAGTTTAATAAGAATACTTTCATATTATTGTATATATTGAATGATATGATAATAAAATTATAGACTCACTTCAGTGACCTTTCTCATACCGTTAAGCTAACGTCGTGAACAGTTTTAAGGCATTGGCGCGGACCCCCGCCGGGCAGTCCCAATAACTTCTTTTTCCGAACAGGGCACGGGCCGACCCATTTCGACGTCTGGTCGTGCCCAATAAGATAACAACAAACCAGTCTGTGAGTCTTTATGTATTCCGTCTTCTCTTCTTTTAACATCAATAGCAATTAATTTAATTAAAGGAATAAGACTAGGAGGTAACCAATGACGGGACATCTAAGTATATAATATTAGTTTATACTGTGGCCGTAGTATAGAACTGCCCGGGTGGGTGCCCGGGCAGTTTTTGGCTGCCCGATCAACAATTCTGAACTGTTTTTAGCTGCCAGGGCAGTTCTATACTACGGCCACTGGGGAGCGGAGGCGGCGGATCAGAAATCAAGAATTCTTTCTTCGGGACGGATTCGAAACATCGATTAAGAGGCAAAGCTTCTATCCACTGAGCCAATCCACCCCTCCGATCTAACATAATTTATATTTATAAAAAGTATCATTTATATTATATTCTATTTTTATTACCTGTGCAGTCATAAAATCTTCTTTAAGCGCATCTATAGCTGAAGAAAGAATGTTGGATTTTAGTCCTTCAACTCTCAAAGTGTCCTAAAATGTAATTTATTTTAGTTTTATAAATAACTTCCTTCTTTAGTTTTATTTAAGAATAAAGACGCCAAGTCTTTTTGCGAAGTTGCGTATTTGGCAAATTTTGAAGGGAAATGTGTTGGAAAAAGAATGTTTACATGTTTAAGCTAGCCTTTTTACTTTTGAATTGAACTGTACAAGACCGGATCTTGAAACTAAAGAAGCAAAATCTGTTCTGTGTCTAAAATAAATTCCCAACCCCAGAATTTATTTTAATCTCATAAAAGCAAGCTTATTTGTTGCCATAACAACAATTAGTGTTAGGCTTTTGTTTGTAAGGTTTTCTTTGTAACAACTTTTACTAATTTTCTCACTCTGTGAAGACTAGAAAACTGAAATTAAAACATAAAAAAGGCAAAACAAACCCCTAAATGTCGACTCCAATGTGTGAATACAGCACATGCTCGACATGATTCTCTTGCGATGTTCATACCGTCCAGAATAACAGGAGCTAACATCTCTACCTCGGACATCAATGCCTGTAGAGTAACGTTTAAAATTACACACAAACGAGTACGGGCGAAGGTATATGTCCTACGTATCATATGTTGTAATATAGCAATAGAAGAATGAAGTAAGAATTTCAGACATGTTTTCCATTTTTCCGAATATTCAGTCTTTCGGCTTCTGATTATGTCCCCTAATTGCAACTAACTACTTACAGCAATATGTTCTCTTCGTTCATCTTCAACAAAAGACCTCAGTCTACATCTTTGTATTGCGTCGAAACCACGAGACTCCAAGTGAATCTCACAATCTCTAGCAATTTCCTAAAATAAATGTTTGTATTGGAAATGTTCTAAAATAGATTTGGAATGCTTAGCCCATAAAGGATAAAAGCAACTTACCAGCATTTTTGTTGAGAATGGTTGCTCCAGACTGCGACAGAACTCAGTAAAGATGTCACCGTAGTCACGTAAGGGTTGGGACATCATTCTAAAGAAGGATTATTGATTGTTATTGATTGATTCGGACGAGAAATCGAATGAATCAAATGATTGCGGTTTATAGTAGGTCCGTATTCATTACAATGAAAAACCCTCTGCGACAACAACGAGATGTTCAAGGATGCCTAACAGACAAACATAATGACTCTTCCTTTTTAGAAGGTAGATTCTGTAGTTACAAACATTACTATACTTATATTTAGATCGTTACATTCATGATACACAACACTTTCTGTCTGGAGGCAGGGTTGCCTATTCTCAAGTTCCTGAACAATTCATTCTAATGTTATCTTAGGTTAGGCTTTTTTCCAAGACTATTCGTGTAGTATAGTCTATAAGTTATAGACTATAACAAACAAAAGACCGCAGAGCGGGGTGATATACATTTGGTTCTGCATTTGCGTATTTGTCTTTTTCTGCATATGATAAAATATAAAACTAGTTCAATAATATTTTTCTGATATCAAACAAAAAATTGCGCATCGAATTGTATAATGGAAGTTTAATTTTGCCACAGAACGAGAGATTTTTGAAACCTTACACAACACTGCGCACTGCAGTCTTCTTTTTGTTATGGACTATATCCTCTTACTTACTTATCATTAAACATCCGTAATCTATGCGCCAATGATCCAACAAATGCTCTATATGCTTCCAGTTCGAAGTTCTGATTTGTCGGATTCAAGGTGGAAGATCGTCGGATTAAAGGAAATCGAGGAACATCCTAAAATTACATAAACAATTTTTTTTAAATTAAATTAATTCTATGAAATGTAGTTTTCTGTTAGTTTTCTTGAAAGTACCTTCATCGGTTTAAAATTCCATGTTTAAGTCTGCACGTTATGCAAGTTATCACTACGTAAGCATTTCATAGAATTAATTTAATTTTGTTAATACATAACAACTATTAAAGTTCCTGGAGTACCTGATAATTATTTTTCACACTAGTTCTCCTATATACTTCAGATACAGGTGTTGACGTAGTATTTGTTAGACGATGATTAAGAAGTACAATCTAGAAGGGAACATATATTTAAGGATTTGTATTCACTCATTTTATCATAGGAAAAGTACTAAGTAAGAAAAGCATTGCAAACTTTAATATATAATGAGATTTACAAGTTTTTAACATGTTTCTAAGGTTGATCATTGTGCAAAGCAATCATTTAAATGGGTTATTTTAAATATATTTGATATAGAAAGAAAAAATGTAAAATTATGTGTATTGCCACCACAAAGCGGAAACCTATTATGTCGGGCACGGTAAAGCTAGAACCCACCCATATTCCTAAAAATACGATGAGTTCCATAATGCATGTCAACTTTTACCAAACCGGCTCTTACTAAAGCCTTTTTCCAAATTTCTTGAACCAGACCCCCTGCCCGGTACAACTTGTGAAAATTCCGGTCCGTACTATATTTTTAGATTTTCGATTTGGCCGGGCCGGCCATGCAAAAATGAAGCCCTAATCTAGTGTCTATTTAGTGCAGACTATCGTTCTTACCTCATCATCCTTCCTTGCAATTTCCGCTTGTAATCTAACTACTCTTTGTAATAAATTATCACCAGTTGTAGAATTATTTCTAGAAGTTGAAGACGGAAAATCAGCTTTTATAGCTTTTCCGTTCTCTCGCGGAGTTCCCTCTGATCCAGTTTCAGTCAAAGAGTTGGAATGCCCAGGAACTGCAATACGAGAATACGGCTTCATTGAGAAATACTGGATCTGTAGAAAACTATTTATAAATGTTTGTGCAGTCAAACTGTTATATAATTGTAATGAGGTTTTTAAATTCTTTACATAGTCTTTTGTAAGAGCTGTGTTTTCATCGCAGTAGCATGGGGAGCAGCCGTGTTATATAAATAGGAATGGAGTATCAATCGACTGAAAGCCTTTTTCTTTAAAAGTATATTCATTTCCATCTAACATCGCCTCTTTCCAAAATACTGTGCTAGAAACCAGCTTTTGCTAAAGAATATACAAGGGATTATATAGTCTATCGCAAGACCTAGGTTTCCAGCGCGGCATCACAAGGGGCCAATGAACGTAAAATAGGTCGACATGGTGCGTTTTCTCCGAAAGTACATTCATTTTTTAAAACATAGCTCCCCGCTCTTGATACCGCGCTGGAAACATAGGTCTTAAGATGTACTATATAAATTAATTATACAAAATTGAGAAGTAGTCAGGTTTTTCCAAATCAACCATAAATACTATATGAATCTAGGCTTAGGTAAAAATGTTAATAACAACCTACTTTCTCCATTCTCCCTTTTGATATTCTTCTTCTTCCCTTCTAAACTCCTTCTTGTCCTTGGTTTAGCAGATGTCGCTACCGAAGGTGCTGTAGTGGTATAGAAAGCACCAGATAAAGAGCGCCGAGTGGCCGATTCCGGCTTGATCCGACGCTTAAGTAATAAGGATAACTCATTTAACTAAGCGTAGGTTTTGTTTAACTAACGTTTGTTTTTTTAACACTTTTAAAAAGTTAGAATATGTTGGAAACAGTGTACAAGCTAAACAGTTTGCGAACTATACTACCATTCAAACAAAGTGAACGCAGTAATCACGGATGCGTACGGGCCCGTACAAATTGGCTCATTATTTTAAGAAGAATTGGGGCAGGGCTCAATTCCATTTACTACTTTCAAAACACGGTCCATGTCGGTAATTTACTTCACCGCCTTATATAAACAAAAGTCTAAGGGAACATACACCTAGAACCGGCAGTACCAGATCACCATTAGAGCGAGGAATAGAATTCATAGGTGCATCCTAGAATAAATAGATTAAGAATAGTTAAAGTGACAAATGTAACGTACAATATTGAGAGATCGTAAATTAGAATCTTCGAACACCATTGGTTGTGATTCTCCTATACGAATTAGATCGCCATTCTGTAGTTCAGACTAAAAATAATAAGAAATAATAATAATATATTTAAATTAAAAGTAAATTGGAGGTGGTAAATTATTTATATTCTTATTTTGCAGCGGTTTTTTTTTGAAAATACGCAGTCGCACGCCTTTTCACTCTCGCAAAACAGCATAAAAGTATCGAAACAATGTAATCAGACAAAATCAAATAGTTTTTAGTATAGTCTGTATCAAGAGCTAGTTTATAAACGTAGCATCCTGGAGAAGGCGGTGTTAGATTGAATCTACTTTTGAAGAAAATATTCTAAATGCGCCGATTATCCATTCATTTTTATATAGTCTGATTCGAGAGTAATAATAGAGAGTTAAAAAAGAATCTCATTTAAAATAGCTCTGAAAGTATTCGAAAACCGAAAATATACCCAAAATTCGCAAATAACATTCTATTATTCATCTTGGGTCACACTATATAACACAGCTGTTACCGAGATACTGTGCATGCCGCCTAGCTTCTAGTACAGAGTACAACAGAAACGTTTCATAAAAGCACCTGTTCTACATAAATTGCTTGCAAAAACTCTAAATTTGTTTCCAGACTTTACCGCCTAAATACTACAAAACGTTAAAACTTTTTTTTTAAATTTTATTTTGTTCGAATTCAATTGCTTGCGTATTATTATACTCTTTTTCTCTGAAATCTCTTGCTTTTCTAGTATTTCTTCAGCTTGATTTCATTCATTTACGGATAATTTCTATCTGTTTTTTGTTAGAATATGCTTGTATTGTACCTGCCCGCTGACTATTTGTCCGTTTACTGTCGTATTACCAGTTATTGAAATATCACGAAGCCAATAAGTACGTGATAGAGGATGAAATTCTATTATAGCGTGTAGAGAACTCACACCCGGGGCCTAAAAAGAATATTTATTTAATTAAGATAATAATACATAAAGATAGATACTGTAAGAGCCAGGGTTGTGTAAACCTTTTTGCACGGTCATTTTATTAAAGTATGGTACGAACCGTCCCCGTTCGTCGCGGTGGGCCCGAAAAGTGTAAATTATATATATAGGTTATATGCAAGACACAGACTGAAAATGTTATATCTGGATAAGAAATTGTATCTACTATAAACTTGATAGTTGTCTGTCGATTAAGTTTTGGCCCGTATGCTCTCATGTCAAAGCTAAATTTCTAGTGCAGCATTATGAGGGCAATGAGGCAATAAAGGAACTTAGCTAGCGCCCTATTTTGCCGATTGGGAAATCTGTCTGTAGCAACAGACTACGGTATATTCTTGTCTAAAATGTGAGATAAAAATAATTGGCAAGGACTATAAATCCTAGAGGCTCGGGAAGTACTTTTGTTATTAGAATCAGGTTGGAACCACGTTTTGAAAATTAAGCTTTAAAGTAGTCGATTCAAAAATATATAATTGTATTTATATCTAGCGGCTAACTGGCAATTAAAATAAAATAATTGGTAAAGTTTGCGATGGCCTTAATATTCTCTCTACATTTGAATGTAATGGACTGCTAGGAAACCAAACAACTTTGGAGCAAACGCTAAGCTACGACTAAGATAAAGCTCTGTAAAAAATTTAACAAAGATGAGATTTATCAGATTGCTCTTGAAACAATCTTCTATCAATTGACTCTAACGGAAACTCCAGGAGATCCTCAACGTTAGAAAAAAAAAGAAGTTCACTTGATTTAGGAATTATATAATTTGGCAAACAGTAACCACATATTGTTTAGTCTATAACAAGATTTAGGTCCTAAGCATTGTCCTGGGAAACAGCGATGTTGTTTACAAATGTTTGGAAAATCGTTAGATGGGAGCCGTTATCAAGATACTTCACGGAAAACACAGTTCTTGGTACAGACTATAGTAGTTAAAGATTAGACAGAATATCTATGTTACTTTTTATAATTAAGATATTAGGTAGTTTCATTAAGTATCAAAAATGACAACAAACAACAGCAAACTCCAATACCACTTAACACCTGTACTAGGTTTACGCTCGCGTCAGTTGTGAAATTCGCAATTTCATTTAAAAAGTAAAAATAAGCAGAGTTTTCGCCTAATTAAATAACTTTTCTCACAATCACCTGCCTCAGTGGCTTATTGATTTTGCGTTTTGTTAACTTTTGTGTTGGATATTGAAAAGCAAAGTAAAGACTAGAGAAAAATATAGGTCTGCGGAATATATAATAATAACTTAAGGAATAGTTTTTAGAGGAAAAATATTGCATAAAAAGGATTATATGAATCCAGAAAACTTAATTTAGACAAGTCTAATTGTTAATTTTTAAAAAACAGTAAGGATTTTGACTAGACCTCTCACGAGAAGCCCGAGCCCGGTCGGGCTTCGGCCCGGCCAGCCATTTTTTTCCAAAGCCCGGCCCGATGAAAGGTATGAATTTGACAAATGGAAGTTTCCTAGTTATATAAAAATTACTATATAGTAAGAAACTGTTCTATTGTATACTGTGTCAAAAGATAATATGATTATACAGCGAAATGATGGGTATTTGGCAACATAATCGATATTATTTATACATCTGTTGAAAATAGCTTAGAAATAAAGTTAAAAGGTTTTCATCTAATAAAATGGCTAGTTAGGCAAAATCTTAATAAGAAATAAGCTCTAGTTAGTTCATGGTGAGTAATGGACCTCCTATTCTGTTTAATAACAATATAATAACATTTAATTAATGTAAATCCTTGCTATTATTATTATACTCTGATTTATATGTTTTCATTCTGAATAAGGTGGAATATATGTAAATCTAATGTTTCCGGTGTAAATAGATTGTAGCAAATGTTAACTTTATTAGATAAAATAATAGTATGACAGTTTATTTAACGGAGGGTTGATTGGTGAAGTAAAAATAAGGAATGTTCCTTAATTTAACAGATCTATCGTAATTTATAGTCTGATTCAAGTTCAATACTCGGGCGCTAGTTGCGTATTTTTGAATAATTTTGGGTATATTTTCGTTTTTTGAAAAGTTTCAGAGATATTTTCATAGATACAGATTCATTTTTAATACTTCATTATTATTCTTGAATTGGAATGTTTTTGTGTCTCGAAGTATATAATTCTTTTGTCAAAAGTAAAACCCAGACCTGTCTCGGGTGCCGGACAGGTCTGGGTCCTGTTAGCATTATCCTAGCCTCAACCCGCTTTAAAAATCAAACTGTTCGAAATACGATGGTTTTACCGAATACGCCATATTTCCGAAAACGTTGTTCTTGTCCTTTCTATAATATGTATGCTTCACGTACCTGTATAACAATATTGCAGTCTCCGGATCCAATAGTCTTCTTATTATCAATAGAAAGAGTATCTAAACCTCCAGAGCTATATCGACGTAACATCAAAAAAGGCACTAAAACCAAATGTTTAAAAGGAAAACAGAAAAACTTAACAAAAAGTATTACTCACATTAATTGGAGAAACAAAATATCAGAAACAAAAACTGTTTTTATAAATATAAGGTTGTTTTTACGCAGTTGTTAAGGGTAATGCGAACTTTGCGCCCCAACATTTGCGCCCCGGAACTTTGCGCCCCAACATTTGCGCCCCGGAACTTTGCGCCCCGGAACTTTGCGCCCCGGAACCTTGCGCCCCGGATCCTCATTAAGGGAGGGACCGGGAGGTATTGTGCCAATCGTCAGGAATATTTGAATGTTTACGTTCTTTCTTATATTTTAACAGTTTTTGCTTGAACATTAATTGATATTTATTTCTGAGATTGTTTCTTTAACTCTCACAGCTGACAATAGGCTGGCATTCTTCTTTCAAAAATAAGTTCAACGGCGCTCACCCATCTCTGTCATCCTACATTATGGCAATGAAGATAGGAAGAATTAGACGTTCAAGCGCGACTTACAAGGTAAATCTCTTTTCGTATGATAAGCAATAAAATAGATAAATAAATAATCTTTATAAATAAACAAACATCCATTTCCCACAATTTACGTTTCACTGGTTACGACAGTTGCCATACAAAACCCGAAGCCTTAAAGATCATCTGAACTTTCTCCAGAATAGTCTGGCTAAGTATTAGTTCAGATAGTTGTTATATTTGTTATTTGTTTCTTGTTATGAAATAAATTTGTAATCGGGTTTTATATGTACTCATTTGAACAAGCTATAAATGTAAACAAACTGTTAAAAAATATTTTATCTTTCCATGGTGAAAGGTTCCGGGGCGCAAAGTTCCGGGGCGCAAAGTTCCGGGGCGCAAATGTTGGGGCGCAAAGTTCGCGTTACCCCCTGGCCGGCCCTTGCCACCCCTGAGTGCAGAGAATGGGCCGACCCGGGTCGGCACGAAAATTTATAACTTTTCAGGATGTTTTAAAAACTAACGTTGTAAATTCCCACCCTAATTAGGCCACAATTTTGAAATCGATTTCGAAACCTACCGAACTACTCTTGCTGGGGGAACAATTCCGTTTTCCATCGAACTACTTTGAAGTGTAACTAGACGGTGAGATCTTGTTAGATGTAAATATGAATTTCAGTTTTAGTTGCTTGTTATTGCCTCAACAGCAGATAATGACAACCCTCAGGCAGTGTTATCACACGCTACGGCTCACTAATTGGATACCGCGGGAATTAGACATTATCGAAACCAACTTTAGCTAGTCTAAAAGTGTGTAAAACTTTTACAAAATAATTTTTGGAATTAAATAGGAAGTGTTTCTCACCTAAGCCGAATGAAAATTTATGTCTTCTGTGAGTTCCGTGTTTGGAGCTATCAGTTTAAAGCCGGGGTTCTCAAAATTGCCCGGCCACCGCGGGAAAGGCCGGGCCGACGACAAATTCAACAGCCGGACCGAGCCGACCATATTATTGAAAATTCTCAATTTTTTTCGACAAATTTTGAAAATATATCAATTATAGTTACAAAAAAAATGTGGGAATACGTCCTAAGCCCTCCGGCCCAAATCATATTTGATATTTCCGGATCGGCTCGGCCCGTTTGAAAACATCGTTTAAAACTAAGCCCATTAGAATACTACCTAGGACGAGAACTTCTAATCCAAACCACTTAGGACAGTCGCTGCAAACCATCAAAAGAAAACCCAATTGGGTGGGAATAGACTACATTGTCAAATATGTCAGTGATTATGAGCAACTGTTTTGTTTTATCACACTATGCGGGCTCTACAAAATCCGGGAGCACAACATGTTGAAACAGCTATTTTCTGTCGGTTAAGAAAAATAAATATGACTCTTACAATGAAAACCCTGATGAACAACAACCTGCACATCTTACCACTTTTGTACTCTTTTGTATGAAAATTCGCGCATTTTTTAGGAATGGTGAATTTTAGAGAATGGTTACTGTAGTTTTTGACACAGTTTCGGCAACATAAAGTACAGTCGCTTGTTTTGGCACTTCGCCTAACCGATGTGTTCAATATGTTGGGGAAATCTCAACTTTGATAGTGTTGTTAGCTAATTTAAACTCAAACTTATGCAATTCTTCCGCTAGAAAAACACATAGCTGAAACTGTTTATTATATCATTTTCTTAAGAAAGAGGCTATATTTGAATAAACAAAAGATATATTTTTAGTATAAAATTGTTTCCATCTCTTCTATGTGACCCTCATTTGGCGTTCTTGGTACTCGGCTCTTCTACGATCGTGCTCCTCACGGGGTCCCCATAGATCGGGAATTGGTTTGAACAGATTAATGATCAAATGGTTCTGATGGTATCGAACAAAAGTCTAAAGGAAACAAATGAGGTTTTGTCTTAGATTGTAAAATGAAAGGTATTCACAAACAAAAGACCTGTTTGGGGTGCGGTGTAAAAATGAATAGCAGACCCGAGGTACCAGGTTCCGCAGGTACCACCCCACCGCTAAACTAACTTATGCTTCTTGGAATGAATCCTATGTTTAAAGGGACATACAGGAACTTCAAAATTCTTAACTCTTCTTTATTCATGAAAAAGATAAGGGATACTTCAAAATTTTTCGCAAATGTGTGAACTAGTTTTGTTTATATTTTGCA
>JAQGAV010000359.1:0-35236 GCA_034691345.1 Phasmarhabditis papillosa
ATATATATATATATATATATATAGATAGATAGTTTCCTACTATCATTTTTATCTTTGCTCGTTGTAATAGCTATGCTAAATTATATACATTTATAAAAATCTTAATACCAACTCATTATAAAGCTAGGTTATATTCGAACATCTCTAAAATAAGAATTTTGGTCATTAAAGCAGTTGAATAACGCTCCATTAACAATTCTCTATCATGAGCGCCTTAGTGGGTGGTCTGAGCATTTTCACAAGAAAATTTACGCTAAATTTAGCCGCGTCGTCTTGGGTGGTCTATGGTTAAATTGATATTTATTTGCTTGGGAGGTCCTCTTATTATTTCTACACTGGTCTCCTAACTATAAAAGACTTACGTTCTGCTCTAACGTCCTGGTTGCAGAATTTAATTTAATCTGCTTAAGAGAATTTTAAACTTTCTTAGTCTAAAAGATATTTAAGCTCCTTTTAACCCTCGACCTCCCAGGAGTTTAACTGAAAATGTAGCGTGACATTTGTTAGCGGAGCGAACTTCCGATCCGGCTTCCAAAGCCTATTACACTAGGAAGAAAGTCAGCGGCATTTATTTTAGTGTTTGTGAGGTCTCTGTCCGATACTCTATGGTTTTGTCAAATGAGCACGTCAAGTGAAATGAGCATCAATTGACATATCCTAAATAAATTACATCCGAACTTCCGTAAGACCACCCAGTCACTTCCTGTTTTATGTAAACTTATGAGGCCACCCTTAAGTTAAGGATTTAACTTAAATGTAGGTTTAGCCATGAGAGATGCGGTAATTTGCACGCCTCATCTCGGATACAATGAATATTTCACGCAGCTCTCGTAGATTCAGCAATAACATTAGCTTCGAAATCACGTATTCTCTGCAACAGATAATTACTTTTATATATCTCTAGATAAAAGATTTTCTGTTATATTAGAGGGTGGTCATAGAATATAGTAATATTAAGGATGCCTACCTACATCATAAATAATAAAATAAATAAAGTTATTTAGTAGGCGGAGCTCTCGTACTTTCAATGCTTTGAACCCACACAGATGGCGTGTTTAAATTATATTTCCTGGCGATATGAATGCGAGAAAATCTTAAATTTGTTCTTTTTAATAACAGTGAGGTCTCATTATAAGGCTAAAGCCGCATATTGCACATATTTTAATAGAATTTAAATAGTTTATATGTTAACTGAGCATAAACATTGAAATCTAGATAGAAGATACATTTGCAGAAGAAAACAAATAATATCAAGTTTCCATTAGAATTTTCATCTCACTCTCTATGGAACCTTTATAAACTTTATAACTTTATAAACTTTATTAACTTAGTAAACGTTATACCGAGCCGACAACAATACCCGGGGATTCGGCTGATTTGTTCTTTCAATAGATAAGCTTAGAAGGCTGTGGTAACAGTAAATAATATGTTCTTTTGTAAATAATTAGTTATTATATTGTTACATTAGAATATTAGACATAACACGCTACCTTCTGTTTACTCAACTTATTCTATAGATTCAGGCGTCTGTTTAGTATTTAACTAAACTTTAGAATACTAAACATTTTCCTTCTAGGAGGTTTGCTTCTAAGACTTTGTTAATAAACAATTATGTATTTAAATAAACATTCTAGGCTATTTCTGCTTTAGGATATTGTTACCTTTAAATTGGTTGTACAGTTTCACTTACTTAAACGATAATTAATAAATCTAAATATAATAATCTCAAAAGACCACCCGTATTAATAAGCCTTTGTAACATTTGATTGGTTTTCAACTGACATTTCTACCTTTTAAATAGTTCATCTTGCTCACTTTTCGTCTTCTTAATTTGATATTTTAATCCATTTTAATCTTCTAGGTTCCCATTTGGAGAAATTCGCTCCTTTTTCAATAGATCTTTGCCAACTTTGCCCATCTTTCTATAGTAATTTATCTTTATTTGGTCTTTATTTTTCTTAACCTATAATATTCAAAAGATTTAAATACATATATCTTCAAAAAAATATAATTTAGATATTATATTTCTAAATATTCATATATTCTTTAAAAAGAGATATTTGTTTTCTACAAAATTTGCACAACTCTATCACAAGGGAATCATTTCTCTCTTATTTATATGTATATGTTTATCGCAACTCTATTGGTCTGTTTTTCGATGCGTGGGCTCTCTTTATATTAACTTTATTCGTAATATTATATATTTATTTTCTCTTATTTTTATTATTTTTATTTACTTTAGCACATATCTGCATCAAGACAAGATGGTCTAATTTCAATATAAATAGACTAGAACATTCAAAACAATCTTTACTAAAATATATCTAACTATACTATTTATACTATTTATTTATCACAGTTGTTATGTAGATAACTGTTTCAGTCTGAGATAATTTTAACACAATAAGCAGTGTATTATATATAACAATTTATTATTATTATTATTATTTAAACTTATTCTAAACATACCCTTTTTCTCAGTCTTAATGTGCCTATAGAAAGAGCGTCTCATCTCTTAGGTTTAACATAGTTAATAACTATTTTGCAGACACAAGTTAAGCTTCTACAAACAAATAATAAATAAGTTTGAAGAGGACCACAACTTCATTTAATATTATTTAAAGTTAAATAAAAATATTACTAGTCCTAAACTATCTACTTAGTTAAAGGCAATCATCATTCTTACAATCTTGCTTTGCAATTATTCTGCACACAGCTAATATACTTGTTTACTCTTTACAAACTATTTACTGCGCAGAATTTAATGCAACGTGAAACGCTAATTACAGCCATCAATTGAGTGTTATTTAGCCTGTTTTTAATGTAAAGAGTTAGAGCAGCTAATTTATTATAAAATGAATGAGTGTTTGAGGAATTTAATGACATAAACCGGCTATTCATGAATGAATGCTACTTATGCTAGTCCATGATAGTTATGGCTATATCGGGTTGACAGATACTATAAACATTTTTAGATTGTTTTAGGTTCATATTATATTAAGAGTCTGTATTCAAATAGAATATAACCAGACGGAAAATATGTATGCTCTGTATTAATTGCTTTATAACATTCTATCTAGTTGTTTTTGTTTATAAAATTATAGTTCCTGCTTATATTTTATCTATTTCCTTAAACATTTCTATATTAAAGCCTAAATAAGTTTAAAGTAAAGGGTTAAAATAAGATAATCTTAGAATATAGGTTCTAGAACTCGTTTAACTATAATTTAGTCCAGCAAAATATAAACTATATGTTATATATATATATATATATATAGATATTCTAGTATCTATTGAATACAGACACACAATTATTTAACATACTAAATGCTTACAAACGACACAATTAATCTTTTAGCTAAAGGTGCTTTATTCTTTTTGTAAAGTATAATTTTAGAAATAAACAATTCTTCATTTCTTGTTTTTCTGTAGATTTTTTTCTTCTTAAATTTATAGAGAATATTTTGTTTAACTAGTGTTTATGACAGCTTTAAAGCATTTCATCTATTTTTTTCGTTCACAATTTTACACTTTGTTAACTTCTTTACGTCACTAGAAGAGTATTCATATAAAACCTTATTAATTTACAACATTACATAATATATAAATATATTAATTAAGCATATAATTATTCTATTTTCTTTTTTAGATGTCCCTAAATGAGACGTTTCTGCTTGCTGTTGGTCGTTCTGCCTGTACGGCCACGCCACCCACTAATAAAACTGTTTTTCCTGCTGAACTCATAGGGAAACTATTCTGTGACTCAATGGAGAAAGACAGTATGTAAGTGGAATAAAGATAATCGATGGGGGCGATCATTTGAATATTATTAATATATTTTAGAGAAACACAAGTGTTTGTAGCAGTTGCATTTGGTCTTCTTATGGCAGTTGCCATTATTGGTAATGCTGTTGTTATGTGGATCATATTTAGACATAAGGTAATTATTTAATAAACAATAAAACCTCCCGCAACAATATTCACTCTTTATAAATTAACATTAAGAATAGAAATATGATTGCCGCAAGTACCCATATAAAAAGAAGAACTTAGATTTACGTGAATATGTATTATTTAGCATTAAATAAACAATATTAAATAATATTAACATTTATATAATTGTTTTATAGGTTATGCACCATGGTTTTAATTATTTTCTTTTTAATATGGCACTTGCTGATTTAATGATAGCTCTTTTTAATGTCGGTACATCATGGACATTTAATCTTTATTACGATTGGTGGTAAGTTAAACACTAATTAAATATAATAACAAACAATGTATTCTTGATATTTGACCACCTATGATGTTTAGGTATGGCGAACTCTGTAAACCGACAACCTTCTTCGGCATAGCTCCGACCACCGTGTCTGTTTTCTCAATGATGTCTCTTAGTTGGGACAGGTAATTTAATAAATACTATAATTGAATATATATTTTTACTTTTCATAAATTAAAGAATGTAAGAACAATAAGAATATCATGCCGTAATTCTAGAGTATAATTCCTATCTATAATACATTAATTACTAGAATAATAACTTAAATAAAACACTTAATATTATTAAATGTATATATAAATAGTTATTTTTAGATGTCAAGCCGTAGTGAATCCTTTGCGTAAACGGCCTCTCTCTAGACGTAGATCCTTGCATTTCATTGCTGTTATTTGGCTAATTTCTGCCGCTACCGCTCTGCCAAATGCAATTTTTGCCGAGGTAGGTCCAACTGCAATTGACCCCACATAGAGTTTATTGTATTTAGGTAAAGGAACTGTTGTTCTATAATGCTGAATCAGATCAAATAATTAAAAGACGCTTATGTGATGCGGACGCCAGTAGATTCCCTAAAGAAGAGTTAGTCAAATAATAGACAGTTGATCTTTATCTACTATACACAGTCTGATAAAAAGCTAGTATTATAGTTATCTATTCAGCGGTCTTATTTAAAAGGGGATGAAACATCGGTGGATAAGACGCCTTTTCTTCAAAAGTACAATATTTCTTATTTAATGCACGGTATACTCAAACATTGTTTCTCATTTTAAAATGTTATTCGATAAAGATAGTCATTCTGAATTGAAATATAAATACCGATTTTTTAAAAATTGATTTTGAGCAAAGTTATGGCGTTTTGAAAAGACTTGTGTGGGCGGGATTCTGGTACACCTTTGGGCAAGGGGTTCAGAATCCCGCCCAAACAACCCTGCGGAAAATTGCAAAACTCTTCAACTAGAAGCAATTTCCAAAAACTAAAATCATTTCTCTCATTTTGTTTGGTGATAATCCACGTTAGCGAACAATTTGTGCAAAATTCTTATCGCAAATATTTAACCATTTTTCACCAAACAGGCATCCCAACTTAGAAGAACCAAAATGAAGAATCATATAAAACCTTTCATTTTTCTTCATTTTTCTCTTATTTACTTATTTGCGAATAACTTTTTCAGCTGAATACCATAGAATAATAAGAATAAGAATAAAATTTTGAGTGTTCCGTGCCTTTAACACCCCCTTCTAATTAAAATAAAGTGTTAGAAAGCCAGCTCTTACTTGAGACTCTTAATTACCCTTTAAATAAAAATTATTAAACAAATCATTAATATAAAATAAAATGTCGACTTAACTTACCCCTTTCATTGGTTAGTATGCCTATGGATAATAGTGTTTAAAGGTCTCTACACCTTAAATTAAGCCTACAGTATCCCTATTAATCTATATTTTAGGATAGACAAACTGTTATTCGCTATGCAATATGCTCTACCTCTATTTGTATTGTCTTCCACATTCCTTCGTATTGCTTGTGCACTAGGCTGTTCTCATATGCCTGTTCAGAGTAGAATACCTGGCTCTAATCAACCTCCATTTGCTAACTCTAAGGCTAAAAGTAAAGTAAGTACAAACATATTATATTATTTAGTTTATTATGTTGTTGTAGCGACTATAAAACAACTTAGAAACGGTAATATTTATTAACAAGTATTCTAGAGATGCCGAGCCCATCTAGGCTTTAATGATGCATTCCGGTGCAGTTACAGCTGCGGATACGATTCATATTTAGAGATTGTATTAACAGATCTTCTTATTTAGGCAATAAAGATGTTAGCACTTATGGTATTTGCATTTATGATCTGTTGGCTACCGTATCACTTATATCATACATTTGAACTAAGTGTAAGCAACCAATAGTATAAAAGCATAGATAATTCAGAACATTTTTACATACAATTAATTGTTTAAACTACCTCTTATTAACTATATCTTTTAGATTTGGCTGCCTAATATGGACTCTAAATATGTTTATATATTTATCTACTGGGTGGCCATGAGTAGTACTGCATATAACCCAATTATATACTGTTTTGCTAATCAACGGTAGGTACATGACTATTAATATATTCAGGCGTTTTGTCCAAATAACTAATTATCCATACATTAAATGTTTTTCTTTATTGTACAACACGGGACTACATATAACTTTAGGAAGCGAGAACTCTCAAGTAAGTTGCTTATTTGCGGAGGTTTCTTTATTCAGCGAAGATTCGAAACATCTACCTCTAGCATGTAAGACAAAGCATCTAACCACTGGGCCACCGCTCCCCAAAACACCGAGAAAAAGTGTTTCTATACTGACAATAGAAGCAACTGTAATAAATAAACAAAGTTATTTCAGATTTCGTATTGGGTTTCGATATGTATTCCGGTGGATTCCGTTTGTTCGTTGTGAGAAACAAGAATATGAATATTCTCAGCTATTTCCGGAGAAGTTAAGAAGCATGGCGATAAGTCTACATGCGGGTAAACGAATAAGAGATAGCAGTACGGGAGGTAAGCAGGGTTACTGTAGCCAGATAGACAACCCAAGAGGACATTTTAAAACTCATATTAAAACTATTTTTATAGGGTTTACATTCAACTCTACTCCAGAAATAGTTCAATACAACCAGAATAAGGAGAACAAAAGAAAAGTTCGAGCCGTTATATGAAATAAAATATATAATAATATTAATGTTTGTAATCTATCTAAATACAACAAAAAGAATGTAGAAGAGCCATTTACTTCGCACGGGTTACCCATTTATTGTATTATTATAATTAATAAATATATTAAACAACCATTTAAATAGAGTTAATTTTGCTCAATAGTTTTCCCAGTGGGAGTTCTGTCCTTGCGTTTACTGGTTCCAATAGGTGGACTTCTACTTCTCCGTTACGCAAACCCAAGGCCTAAATATGTAGAATGAATAATAAAAATGTATTTATAAATATAAATAGTAAAAAGTATATTTATATAAACAAACTAACCATATAAGAGAATGGTGTGGAGCTTGTAGTGGATTGTTCAAACCAGCTAAGACTTCGTTCAACTCGAAGATCCGACTAAATACAGTTGTTTATTTTGATTTTAGGTAAATTACTTTATTGTGAATAAATTTAAAGCTATTTTTGTTCTATCGATTGAATTGTTTTGAAAAAACAGATTATATTAAGAGTAACAATAACATATTTAACTATGGCAATACCTACCTGTTGGGTTAGATCATTAACGTATTGGGGGGTCTTAGAAATACTTAAGTTCCACATTAGAAGACGAAGACCACCATGAATGGAATAAAACACGTATGGATTACTAAATAAAAATAAAATGTTTATATGTTTTTTATATTAAAATCTATTAACTAACGTAGTTGACCATTCCAATGAAGTAACTGTTTTTCTAGCATTCGCAGGTGGTGTTAATATAATTAATGGAGAAGACTGCCCAAGACGATTAATATATATGCTCCCAGAAGACATTCCAATCTAACAATGTATTATTATTAATAATATTATGTTTTGATTATTCAAACAACTATTTGCTAATATTTTGGATTTGTTTTTGCTGGTACTTACCAGTAGAATTGAATCCTCATAAGGAGATAGTTGAACACATGTCACCTCTCCGAATATATCTAAGTTGTAAATTAGAATATTAATAATTATAATAATACTTACTCATATTACTTTTATAAATACGCGGACCTATGAAGGCTGCACTCTTTCCTCTAACTATATTACATAGAAAACCACTGTCGGTACCTAAAATAATAAAGTTTACAACTCCCTAATAATAATTCTTCTATACGGTTGTTAAAGTGTGTCAAAGATCTACAACTCCTGGTTGTTACTTAGAGGAAAATGATGAGGAAAATGGTTGGTATCACCCTAGTTGACCGTAGAACTAACGAATGGATGGCCAATATAGCAAAACTACAAGACATCCGCTCAAGAGAAACAAGATTGAAGTGGAACTGGGCACAAAACGTCTCTCACATGAGCCCGAAACATTGGACCCGCCGTCTAGTCGAATGGGGACCCATGCAATTTACAAGACCAATGGGAAGACCAAAAAGAAGATGGAGGGATCAATTCAAGTAACAGTTAGGAGAAGTTTGGATGCAAACGGCAAGAAGTGAACCAAGAACTTAGAAAGAAAGATTTACTCTTGAATGTTGAATAAATTATTATAAGAATACACACTTAGTTCAGGTGTAAATTCGCACAATCCCGGTCTAGCCGAGTTCATTTTTGTGTTATTTAAAATCAAATCTGTAACTATGACTCAGATGATGGTGTTCTTGTATTATTAGACTAAGAAGGTTAATTTGTTTAATACATTAAATAAACAAAGTAATCTTACCTACAAGAAACTGCATTGGATTTGTTTTAACCATCATGCAAGTCGCAATAAGCGAAGTTGGCTGTGATGAACTACTGTAAATAGTCATTACCTTTTAATATTAAGTATTACATTGAATATAGTTAAAGTTCTAACATATACTTTTTTCAACATAAAACACAATAGTCAATAGAGATTCATTTTGGTGTATGTCGGGTATATTATTTGGTATGTGGGGTTCAATATATATATAAATAAACTAACTGAATGATTGCTGAATCCGGTTTTACCATTGCAATGAGACTTAAGAATAATTGGGCCATAGGACGTTGCCCGTTCAAATAAGAAGTACCCCGTTCAAGGGAGAATATACATATAGTACCACTCTGATCTAGACAACATATATGTTGCGCTGTACTATAATAATAATATTAATAATAATAATAAAATAAATATATCTTACTCTTTTTTGTCTGATCCTAGACTTATTTGTACAATGGGGGATGCATGTCCTATAGATAATCTAGAACTTAAATAAGATGTGTCAAATGCTGCTGTGCGAAGTGACAAGTTTACTGTACTGTCTGTCCATCTTATATGTTTATTAAAAAAATCCTCACTTTCGAATAGATCATATACCAAAAGGGAACCGTCTTTCTATAAATAATACATTGTTTATTGTTTGAGAATGTATAATTTAAATATACATACTTAAACGGGCTAGCCCACGACATTCCGTTTATAATTATAGAATCTATTAGGGTTTTCTGCCCACCACGACCACCAATTTAAGTAATTAAAGACCACCCACCAGGCCGGCAAATAAAGCATTACCGTCGTGTGCATAAACTACGGACAAAACTTCACCATCGGCCACATATAACCTAAAGGTAATTAAAAGTTAGTCTAATATCACCAGAGTTGATTAGCGACCCGGCCCGGCCTGAAATTGTTTAGGTCAGGCCGGGCCGGCCGGATAACCAGCTATGAATTTCACAAACAAACAACACCATATACTAGTGATGGGTGGTTCTGCTCGGCTTGGCACCTAACGAGTTTGCTATTTTTGATAAATATTTAAAAAAATAAGGATAAATCTGCTATTTGAGTAGTTGTTATAACTAAATTAAGTGACAAAGTAAACTGTGCGCACCCTTAGGGGTGAAATAAGCAGGGCATTAGCTCGTTCAGTCTTTCAATATGCTCAAAACGGTGTAATAAACAATTGTATTTATAAAACTATTAACCTCTTTGGAGGTTGAGAATTGTCTAAATAAAACTCAGACATGAGTGTTTTTAGTTTAAGATGTTCATACGGAGTCTCTGTTATCCAATTAGCAACTAACAAATGTTTACAATCATTTGTATTACGTCCTATTGCAGTTACTCGACTGTCTAAAATAAAATAGTTATCTATGGGGTGGCATTGTATAATCACTCTGGGCGATTGGAAGAATTGAGAGAGAATGATATCCAGCACTGAATTCCAACTGACTTCTATTCTTCACGGGAAGAAGTTCCGTTTCTGTAGAGTTTGAAGAAATTAGATCAATTATTACCTAAAAAATAGTAAAATAATTGTTTAATTCTTAGCTCTACATCCAATACAAATATTTCTTAATTATAGTAATATTAAGCTTGTTTTTTTTTTGACCCCCCATTAAATAAACAAATAAACAACCTGTGCGGCCTCTTGTACAAATGATTGTAGTCTTGTATTTTGTAGGTAGTTTTCCCTAAACATTTCTACATCAGTGTCTTGCATTGTTATTGATAGTCCTTTCTGAGAATCGTCCGTACCACTACCGAATTGGTCCTGCAAAGAAAGAGTTACAGTACCCCAGTATAGATGTTGCTTACTGTAGCTGGATGCTGTGTCCATATATTTTCGCTGTGTGGGGCCTCTGTCTGTGTTTCTTCGTTTACATCTTCTTCTCTTGTCTGACAGGCAGTCTGTGTTTTGCTGCCACCCACGAACAATTGCATGTAGAACTCGTGTTCTCTCACGGGTGGCTGATCCAGAATTATGTGTCGAGAAGAATCAAAGGCTGCAAATGACAACTAAGAAATAGAGATATAAATAGTATTTATAATAAATTTATATATTTTCTAAATAATAAATAAACCGTGCACATTTACTTGCGTTTGTTTTACTGTTATTACTTGTACAAAAGTTCCCTGTATTGATATTTTCTTTCTATTTATTAATATAACTAAGTTTAGACAATGCTCTAACTAATATATCTTTTATTTAAAATGGCTACTTACTTATCATTTGCCTTAGCTTCTGGAATCTCTTTTCGGACTCAGTAAGGGCCGTTACATCAATTGTTCGTGCATTGTTAAAGTCAATCTTCCGATCCGCTGAGGAAATTCTAATCTAGAATAAATATGACGGTAGAGTTCGGGTTAACGAACAAACTCTTTCATTTGGCTTTTCCTGTTTATGAGGTGGTTCAGATGGGCGACCACCCTGTCTGCTTTGTAGTCTTTTCATCATGGGAGTCATATCGGTATCTGGCGATTCAGGAGTGGAGACGGATGTTGGAGACTGTATTAGATTTGCTGATTGTATCTAAATATTGAAGTATACTCATTGTTATGTTAAATTATTATTTAAGAACTATATATAATGTATTTGTGTCTTGTTTTAACTGTTATTAAAAAGCGTTAATCTAAAACTAACCTCATCATCTTTAATCATTTTATCGTTAGTCTCTGAACTGTTAGGACGACTTTCTTGCGAGGGATCATGCCAGCTTTCTACAGGGTGGTCTAATTCTGGCTGAGATTCCTCTCCTTTGTTTTGTGGGTGGTCCTATTAAGACTTAATTACAGTTATTCTGTCTTAACTGATAAACCTCCTTTGTTTCCGTAGTTTCACTTTTCACTGCTGTAGGTTCTACTTCCACATCAGACTCAAAATCGTCCGAATAATCCTCGAAATCATCCTGTTCTTCTAAGTTTATTATAATATTATATAAACTACAAACCTCGTATTCCGTCTCTATTTTGGGACTGGGTGTTCTTATTTTTGTTTTTTCTTTTAATTTAGGCTTCGAGTTTTCCTTGTTCGATGTCTTTTTTAATGTTGTTTCAGTTTTGGCCTAAATAAATAATATTAATTTTAATAATAATCGGTTTAAAATTTAATATGTTAAAAAGAACTAACAACTTTCTAAAAACTGTTATTTCCCTTACCTTTACTTCTTTGATTATTTTCTTGTCTGATTTAGATTCTTTTTTTGCTTTTTCCGGTTTTGAGGGTTTCCGTGACGGTGATTTCGATTCATCTTTACTGCATAAACAATAATAAGTAATATATTCTATATTATACGTAAAATTTATATATATTCACAAAATTTATAATCATTTTCTATTGGAAATAAATTGTTTAAGTCTTTTCAATATGGATTTATGCCCAGGATACTGACAATTGTGCAAACATTATGGCAATTGAAATATATGAAAAACCTTGTCATATAAATATATGTTAGAGAAATATTATAGATATATATATATAGAATAACTTACATAGACTTGTTTGTCTTAGACTTGGTTGGTTCTCTTATTTGTCTTGACATATATTTAACTAAAGTTGTTTTATTAAAACTGTATTGTAATTACACACAAGTATATTCAAATTGAATGCTTCATTGAGCTATCACTGTCGAATAAGTATTAAAATTAGTTTATATATATATAATTTGGATCATAATAAGTATTACAAATAATAAAAGGGAAAATGTAAGGATTATAATTAGTGTTTGTCATACGTCGTGTCCCTCGTTGCTATGGATACCACCCATGATGATTTTTAAATAACAATTTCAGAATTTACTCATCAGTTTAACTTGTACTAACTTTATTTTATAAAGTTAGTACTAGCTTTATGTTAACCTTACTAATATATCAGTTGTTGTTCTTATTACTCATATATTCTTATAAGTTGCATACTTTTATTTACTATCAACTATTTAAGTTGAGTCTATGGTTTCTTGAAAGAAAGATAAGATCATTACTAAATTCTAATTGAATTTATTTGTAGCGCTGATCGGCTTGAGATTTAGATAAGAAAAGTGTAAAGTCGGAGGAAGATATTCTGACAAGAAAAATGAATATTTTATCTGTCATAATTTGTACATACGGGCTATTATTATAGAAGAATAGATTATTCTAAACAAAGTATTTATCCGTTATATACTACAACACGATGTAAAATCAATGAACATCCTTAATAAATAGTACCAATCTGACAATTACAAAAAAAGTGAACATCTTGTTGTTATTGTTAAATCTTTATGATCATAACTAATCTTATATAAGTAATATTATACTATTCCTGAATTAACTCTTTCTATTCAATTCAAAGAGATGTTTTTTTTACTTCTGCTCTTAGTATAGTAATTCTTAATGGATTATTGATGCAAATTTATAAAAATCTATTGTTTTTGTTTCTCCATATCTCTTACTCCAAAGAGGGAACCTCATTAAATTCAGTTTGTTGCTGTATAATTGATATAAAAGAAAGCAGAGCCATCTCCCTTAATGCAAGACATTTGTTTCACTTTATTGATTAAACCATTTCTAATTTCTTTGTGTTGAGATTACACATTAGTGTACATGAGTCATGTGACTCACCAGATGGGACAGTTACATAGCACAACATTCTCTATTTCTTATTCAAAATTTCTTTATTTTAAATTTATTGATTTTTAAACCGAATCTTAACGTACTTGAAATATTTTATTATACTTTTATTATAACCGCACACTGTTTATAAGGGGAATATTACATTGATAATATATATAAGAAACTTATGTTTCCATTCCTGAAATACATTGAAATAAAACAAAGAATAAGTATTTATTGATATAACTTTTATAAAATATCGGCACATTTCTCAGCTACGACGTCATACAATATTATATTATTTCATTATAAAGGTAAATCCTAATATATAAAATTACAACTAAAATAGTTGTTGGGTGGTCTAATAGTTTGCAAGTCAGGAGGGCCCTATTGAGTGGCATGCGATGGCGTGTGCAGACAAAACAAACTCCGCCTCCTTTCAATTTTAGCACCGGCGAACCGGTCAATGTCCCACCAAAAAAAGATAACACATTAACAATGTAAATATTATAATATTGTTAAACTAAAAACACTATTTTATAAAAACGTTTGATACCTATATATTCCCCTAGCAATTATTTGAATAACTATTGCTATAAATAGTATGGGAGGTCGTTTATATGAATGGATCTAGGTCATTGCCACAGAGCCTTTAATATGATAATATTCAATATAAATTATTTCATTGTCTAATACCATTTTCTATTTATTTTAACTATATATAATAATTTGCATTTCTTTATTTATTAGTGAGTTGTCCCGTTAACCATTTGCAATCTTCTTTATCGAAACTGTCAATAATACTAAAATAAAACTTTCTTTTTTCTCTAACCTCTCTTCGGAACCGCCCCTTTTGTTTTTTTTGCCTTCATTTTGCGCGTGCACTGGTGATGTGCGGTCGTATATTTGCAAGTGCCAAATTTACCTAAAAACAACATATTCGGCTATTTTACATTAATATTTTAAAACTATTTATATTATATATGCATAATTATACTGATTTATATTATTTTTAAAATGTGTTTAATTGAATTCACCACCTTGAAAATATTCTTACAATAGCTTAGCAAATAATTACTTTTTTAATGATCAATCAAAATTTTTTTGTAAAAATATTACTCAACATCATTTGCTTTAAAAACAATATCAAAGGTAATGTAAAACCTGTAATTAATTTATTAACTCTATATATTATTTCATCTTTCGAATTATTAGGCTATTATTAGGCTAGTAGTTTGTTGTTTACAAATATTCAATAACATGTGTTACAACAACTTGTTACAATACTACTATTGCTGCCATTGCAAAGGCCGCATAGTAACTAAGACTACGCCCCCTTTACAGACTAAACACAGGGTGGCTTTAGTGTAACACGCATCGCTTACCAAAATACATTGCCGTGCTTAAAATAACAATAAAAAATCAATAGATAACCCAAGTATTTATTAAATGGTTGTAGTAAAAACATTAAAACACTAAGCAAAAACTAATGAATATGTTTATCTTGAGAAATTCATCTTCTTTATTGTTATGAATATTCTCGATTGTTATAAACTACAAATCTTCTACAATAATTTTCTATCAAAATTTATTCTGTAACTTGTTAACTATCTAAACACAATTATAACACTTGAAAATATATTCTATTCTGCGTTTGAATTGTCGGACTAGCAAGGCTGAGCTTTTTTTTTTGAAACGTTGTTATGATATAATTCAAGAGTAATAACTAAGTTGTATTTTCGTATTTATAGGGTTTTTAACACCGCGCATGCTGACAAATCACACCCGCGTACATGGCAAGTTCAGTTTTTTACGTGAGAAAGTGCAAAAGCTAGCAAGGTGACAGCAAAAAGGGCTCAGATAAGAGAATCTTCCAAAAATTAGCTCGGTCCCGGCCGGCCCGAAAAATCGTCACCATTGTTTTAGCTTATATTGCTATCTCTTTAACTTACTTTCAAATAAGCACGAGAGCATGATTAAAACAAGGTATCTCCATAGAAACGCTTTATTAATATCCTATAGGGATGCGCTCTATTGAATAGCTTAATTATACTACCTGCTGCTAGATTTACTTATTACATCTAACCATATAAACGTTATTATATATGTTATATATTTATGAATATTATTATAGCCTTTATCATATTTAAAGTAATCAGTAGTGAAAAGTATCATACGTTATAACATGCTACCATATTATAGTAGTAGGTGGTCTACTAATTAGTTTACCACATGGGAAGTACACAGAGGGCAACCAACCTTGGGAGTAGAGAGGTCCATGTATTCAATAGTTTTCGACCTAGCGTCTTCGTTTCAGTTCTGCCTTTGCGTCTACCTTTCAAGCCCAAAATCCGAATAATGTAATCCTGTATCACGCCTCAAAATAAACATATTTTTTTGATGTTTTAGTTTATTTATAGTAAACACAAGTTGATCTACTCATTTATGACGTTTATATTACATTAAAATCCACCTAAATCGGTTTTTCAAAAAATTTGATTTGTTTTTCTGGCTATATCTTTTGTAGTATTTGAGATTACAAAACGTTTCATTAACAGTTAGATTCTCAATTAAATTGTCTTTCTAACGGTATCTTAACCATTTTCTTACGTTCTGGGGTATTCTGGGGCATTTTGAGTTAAAGTTCATCCTTGCGTAAATTTCAGTATTTTGCAGTTTTTTAGCTTCAAAATTTTCCATCCACCTTAGTTCTTCTTCCAATCACTTCGTCTCATTCATGTTTATCAATTTTCATGTAAAAAATGTTAAAAAATATATAGAGAAGTTTAAAAAAATCGAGAAAATCAATTCGACCAAATCTCAGCAAATATAGCCGAACGCTACCAAATTTCCAATATATTTGGTGCGAACAGTGCAAATTGTGGCATCATCGAATGCCCTGTTTTGTGAATGATATAATATATCTGTTGTGAACTTTTCATAAAAATAATTACATATTTATATAATTAAGAGAATCCTTAATAATTTGATATCAACAATTCTAAAAAATCTCAATTTTGAAAAATTGCCTGGTCCTCTCTAATTATATAATTCTTTTGTTTTTATTAATTTTAAAATTTTCGATCTTACATTTAAGTTAATTAAATATTGAAATCACACTATAAACTTCTCGGTAAACATTTACCTTATTTCGTTTTATTCATAATTAAACAATAAAAGTAACTTGTTAAAATAATTATGTGAACAACACTTTTCTCCGTATCTGTGTCGGTTTACTGTAATTTCTTAGCACCTTACTTTTAGTCACTTTGCTGTATATCAAAAATAATTAAATGAAGAGATTTAATGTTCGAAGAAATATTTACTGAGAATATTGGAGCTAAGTTTGCTGCAATATTATGTTGGTAGTTTTATTAACTTCCGTTCAGCGTTATGCTAAACTTTAGTAAAGTGACCAGCACACCTTTTAATATGAAACTGTACCTACAGAAGGAAGCATAATGCAACTATATACATAACTATTACTATACAAATATTAAACATTGCATTTTTTAAAATATAATTGTTTTCTAATTTATACAATTACTTTTTTCTATTTTAACATAACTTTGTTATAGAAATGGTAAAAAGAACTAGAGATATAGATGTATCAGAAGAAGTCGGTACTAGTACCGATGTCACAGTTATCGAATATATAATTGTAAGTTTTTTTTAATTATTATTATTTTTTATATTTAAATAACATTTAAAATGTATGTTTATTTAGTCGAAGACGAGCAAGGAATTTCAAACTGAATTGGAAAGGAGATTGCCTCCAGGATTCTTTGAATTTCTTTGCCGAACCAAAAAGGGCTATGTGAAAGAGAATATGTATGTTATTAATATATTTAAATATAAATAATATTACTTACAGAAGTAGTATTGTTGGTTTGAATGGCTTCCCTGCCAATGAGGGATCCTATCAGAGTTGGCAGAGGTATTTAGCCGCAGCAAGAATAGTCGTAAGCAAATAAATTATAATTAAAATACAAAGTTATTAATTTAGTATAATGAGACAAACAAAAGTTCTAAAAGGATCTTAGAGCTAATGGCCCGGAAGAAAAGACAAGATGTAAAAGATATTGCAAGAGAACCTGGGACTATAAAAACAGGTATTTACAGAACACCCATGACTAAAAATAAACTAAAAGCTAAGGCAAAATACCCTAGAGGATATATATAAAATGGGTGGTCTGAAGCAGAGCTGGGCGAAAGTCAAAAATTTTCTTTCGCGAAAGTCGAAAGTCGAAAGAATTTTTAAACTGCTTTCGCGAAAGTCGTGTTTCGCGAAAGACTTTCGCCCAGCTCTGGTCTGAAGTGCTACTAAACCAACGTCGTAATTAATTTAATATAAAACAATACAATTAATCACTAAAGTACAGTATTGGTTTAATTTGTTTATATATAATCTTAAGAAATGAGTTTGGTCGAAGATACCGATGGACAACCCGACGAGAGTAAAATGGTAGAAATGTCCCGTACAGAATACGGCTTATTTGAAGAAGACGATATAATATTAGAGGAAATGTAAGAAATATAGACCCCACAAGAAGCAATTAATAATCCATCTAGGTTGGCGAAGTTAGCAGCTGGTAAGGCAATTTGTCCAAATCCAATATATGAAGAGTGCACAAAGGACATACACTGTTTAAAAGATTTAGTAGTTAGTTTAAAATAAAACTTTAAAATAAAAGGGTCGTTGACTGTGGGTGGTCGAGATGTTTTTTGCATTCTTCGTTCTTGAATACCACAAAATACAAAAATACAATATTAACATTCTTCTGCCTTCGTTCGCAAGTTGATTAATTGCCACTATTTTATAAAGGTCTAATAATATATCATTATTATTATTTTTATAGATTACAACAATTTAGGGCCACTTAGAGTTAATTCATCCTGTTTGTTCGTTGTTTGTCTGTACTGAATGTAACATTGCATTTACTTCAAAACAATTTCTTATGAAACATAAATGTCCGCTAAATAAAACTTCGGTAGGTAAAGTAATCCATAGATGAATACATTTTGAGTACCACTTGGAGACTATACTACTAATAATTACTTTTAATATTAATACAATACAACAAACTTATAATAATTAAATTTGTTACTATTATTATATATGTAATATTATTTTTTTACAGAAAATGAACTTTTGTGTCTATATAATGGTATGTAAGTGTTGTGGACAGCATTGTTTAATGAATATAAAGAAGAATGATGATGATGATTTAGACTATTACCGTTATTTTATGGTATAAACAAATAATATAATATATAAGAATTATTTTAGATTGCTCACAACAGCTTTAATATTAGACTTATTAAAATGTATTCAGCAACGATTCTATTACCAAATTCCAATATAAAGCTTACATATCTGCCAAATTACATAAAGCGTAAGTTACTTGTACAATTCTAAAATAATAATTAGCTTTTAAATAATGTCATACTGTATTTATTTAGTAGTTTCCTATGTAAGTTACTTGAGCAAAGAAACTAGATAGTTTTTATATTTAATCAGTAATTTTCTCTATTAATAATAATCAATACATTACAGAAGTTTCTTCGCATTGTACCACATGCGATGTTAACATATCTAGTCTAAGCGATCTGCGAGCTCATTCACACTCATTTGAACAGACATGCTGTGAGAATAAATGGACCACCCATTTAGATTACATTAAACATGTAAACAACAAACATCTACCTAAAACAGCATCTATTGCCAACTTTCTATCTCAAGTCGACTTTATACCTGTTAGTTTCCTATACTTTTATTTAACAAACATGGTTTAGTTCATTTTCTTAGAGGTGGTAATGTAAAATAAGCTATTTCTGCTAACATTTCTAGATCCTATTCTTCAATATATTTATATTAATAAACATTTTAGTTATTAGAAGAAGATGAAATCTACAGTGAGATATCCGGTTGTTATATCAATCCAATAAAAGAAAACAAGCATCTACCACTCACTTCGGACCAAATACTAGAGATATTAAAGCTTAATAGAGTTAGTTAACCAGGAGGTCCTTTCTTAATAAACTATTTTAGTCTACCGGTGTACCTAGTAACCGGAATCTTACAAAGTTAAAGGTATATCAGTCGAATAACGACGAAACGGTCAGTCATTCATGTCTATTTTAAATTACAATATATATTTTAGGATTGTCTTAAATATATGAAAAAAGGCTATAGAATGCAAAGAATGGATAGACTTATTAGAAAAAACTGTGCAGTAGATGATATTACTGATAATTTAAAAGAAGATATATACATAAAGCTACAACCCGTTACAGAAATCGAAATTGACTTGACTTTTAAAAATAGGTTTGTAACTTATTTAGTTTATTAGGAGTATATATCTCATATGAAAAGCTATTAATAATATTATAGAACAATAATGTGCAGTCTGTGTACATACATAACAGATAATGAAAGCACTATGGACAGTCATCTGGTAACGTGTAGACAAGACCTCCCAGAAGACGAAAGAACAACTACAAATGATAACTGTGTACGTTGTTTAAGATTTACAAATATCTTATTACTAACTACTAACATATTACTAATACAAATAATATAGATCTACACAATCCTAGACGGTAGTTCGCCACCAAATTCCCTGTACATATGTCCCTTGGAATCATGTAATACTGAGATGTGCTCCTTGTGTGGTCTACAGATACACTTACTACAACAACATTGTAAATATTCTAAGAATGATATAAGAAATGGTAGGTTATAGACTACCGAACCGTCTCCTAGTTAAGAAGATAAATCATTATATTTGTGGTACGGTAAAATACTTTCTTTGTTTCAAATCGGAAAATTGTTTAAAAATGTTATTACTCAATATAAAGATGATATTTTAAGAATCAATAAAAGAAGTAGCTAATGACTATGCGGACTTAACAAGACGTGTTAATCTAGTATGCTATTTAACTGCAGAAGGAACAATACCAGATACTGGTATTCATATATTAGATGTAGCTGATAGAGCATTCGACAAAGATATATTCAAATATATTGAACTACTACCGGAGAAGGCTAAGACCACCAACAGTGAAAAGCCAATAGATATAGAAGATATCCACACAGATGAGAGACCACCCAAAATCAAAAGAAGAAGAGTTTACATTGCGGAGGTAAGTAAAGTAAAACTATATATTACTGCATCTTTTCAAGTTAAACATAAAATGCCAATATACTATTTAGGAATTGGAGACGGAAACCGAAGATGAATTGGTAAACGAGGCAAAAGAAGAGTCAATAAACAATTTGGAAGAAGTTAGATCATTAATGGATAAGGACTTATTAAACTGTGAAGAGACAGTGATTACTGAGCACACAAGGGATATTGGAGCACATATTGACAACGGGACACATATTAGCAAAGAAGTGTCAGCGGAGCCACAAAATCAGGCAGAAGAATCCGTAAACGGACCTAGTGAAGATGTAGATATGAAAGAAACTGAGCAGTCAGCGGAGTCACTGGATCAGGTAGCTGAATCAGAAGCACAATCCACAGAAGAAGATGTAAGTGAGGATGTAGTAATGAAGGAAACGGAAGAGACAACAGGAATACCAGTGGTAGGTTATAAACATATGTATATATTAATAGTTTAGTTCTAGAAGAAACAAACTAAAAGTAGTAACAATGTATGTTTAGGGCAGTATGGAAGCAATAAAGATGTTCAAGAAGACCTGTCCATATTGTGGTCTTTACTTCACTAAAGACAAGTACTTAAATAATCATATTAAACTACATCCGTAAGTAATTTTATAATTATATTTCAATAATAGTTAACAAGCATTACAACAAAAATAGTCTAATAAAAAGCTAAATGTTTTATTCAGAGAACTATCTCGAGACTGTAAAATATGCAAGAAGCAATATGATAGTTTATGCGACCTATACTTGCATCATACAACTGAGCATGTACTAGAACCACCCAATGATCCAACTGTAGGAAATTATATAAAAGAAATAATACTAATAATATTAATTTAGATTAATTATAAAAATAAAGTGCTATGTGGAGTATGTCAGATGACACATTACAAGACTGCTGTATTCAGCCATCAGATATATGACTGCTACATGACCACCCAGTGTGGTATTTGTGCTGAAGACCACCCAAAAAAGAAACTAGCTATCGCTGTATCACATATGAAAGCAGTTCATAAGAACCAATATGAACGGTAAGAACTATTAACTAGGAATATTACGCTCAAATGACAGTTGCGATGGAAAATAGTCTGACAATAGTAACAGTGTTAAAAGTCACTTATGGGGTTTGAACTATACACCTATTTCTCAAAGGGCAAAACTGCTAGCCATTCGGCCATTTTGACAAATATACTCAGCTTTTATTATCATTTAGGTTCGTTTGTGGATGCAAAAAGGCATTTTTCCACTTTTCCAATTACAAAAGCCATGAATGCGAGCGAACACCGGTAGGTGGCAAGTGTAATGTATGCAAAATAATACTGAAATCGAAGAATGAGGCGACAAAACACGTAAATGTAAGTTATTAAATATACAGTCACGTATTATATTAAAAGAATAATTAGTAACACTAATATAGTAAATAAACATATTAATTGTAAAGATTATTATAAGTATTTAGAATAAACATGCACAATTCGTAAAGACTGCAACAAATAGAAGACAGTGTCAAGTATGTATGAGAACAGTAGACAGCAGTTCTATGATATCTCATTGTGCTAATCATGTTGTTGAACCAGATAAGCAAATTAGACTAGATCATATAAGAATGGACAGGAATATGCTAGTTAAACTGAATATAGCCAAACATGAATGTTATGAATTAAAAGGTAATAATAACAAGTAACTAAGACTATAAATACTCTTTAGAACTACTTAAACAAAAGGGAGAAGAGTCAAGAGAAAGAGTTGTTGCTACAGGATTTGTACAGAATCGGATAACATCCAGCACAGACAGTCAGGTAGTTCTTGTAAACACAGAACAAATGAATCGAATAGTCGACAGACGATGTTTATGCAACTGTATACCGTCGGGCTACTCGAGCTGCAAGCTCATTAGGGCAGTCATTTGCAATGTGTTCACAATAGCAGTCAATGACTTTCAATTTTTCAATGAAAAACAGCTTAAAATACTTTTTTTTTCTCATTGCTTCTTATAACATTTATTGAAAAGTATGCCAAATAATAAAATAATATTATAAGCAATTAAGCTATATCATTGACATAGACATTTCAACCATTCGGAGTCGATACAACTGAACTTACTCATTATATCGCTCATTGTGCATTTCGAGTCAAACACACATACTTACCTTATTACTGTGATTCCCTGATAACTATTTATATGAACAATTCCAGTTTAATGTCAGATTCCCATAAAAAATACCCTTTTCTAAAATTCTGGGAAGTTTTCGGATTTTAAAATTTTCAAGTTCGCGTGTTCGCAGTAGAGCGCCCGAATTTCAACCTCATAAGATTCATTCCTGGACTATAATTTTCATTTAGGCGGAGGACACAAGCAACACTGACCTCTCCGATAGACGAGAAAAGTATCAAAAGCCCACTGAAGAAAGAAGCGATAAGACTGCACGTAAGAATACTGAAGCCAATGAAAGATCAGCACATGATACCACCGTGAAGAAAACTAAAATCGCCGCCGTTGAACAAGAGCAAGAAAGAGCAGATAAAACCCCACAAGTAGTAACTGAAATAGAAGACTTGGCACTGAAGGGATTGGAGATGAATGAGCCCACACATGAGAAAATGGAAATAGACATGCCAACTAAGAACGATAATGAGATCAGGGAAGCGCCCATTGAGATAACTCTACCAAAAACGACCACCCACAACGAAAATGCGCCTAACAGGGCCACCCCAGATCCTATGGAGCCAGATATCACCCAAGAAGATAACAACAGTGATAATAATGGTAAGATACATTTAACAGTACACATGTAAGAGTGAATCCATAAAGTACAACTAAAGAATCTAAGACAGGGTGAGAGTTTTTTGGCCGCAATTTCGTTCGGAACTAAAGTTTGCGGAAACTTATTGCAATTATTATTTAGCTATTTCAGAGAGGACTAACGTGAATTCGACTGAATCTGCGGTCATTACCGAAACAGAGCAGATGGCTACTGAAAGACCACCTGCATTTATAATAGAGCCTACCGCAGTGGAAACTCCACTAGAAGAGGACAGCACTGCGGCAGACCTTCAACCACCGCCCTCAGTGTTTATTATAGAACCTAACAGTCAACGGACCACCCAAATGGAACACGAAAATGACGAAATCCAAGCAGACCTTCAACCGCCGTCCTCAGTGTTTATTATAGAACCCACACAGACAACCCAAATGGAAACGGATAACGGTGACTACGAACAAGGTTAACGATATATAAAGTAATGAAGTACATAAATGTGTTTTAGACAAGGAATCTGGTGCATTCGATCATCTTTTCAAGGGTCTAATGGGAAACATCTCAAATGCAGGGAACAGTGATGAAATTGAAGTTATTCACGAAATATTGAATGTGGTTTGTTTTATAATAGAAGACTATATTAAATATAATTATAAGTAATATTAAGTGTATTATAAATATTCTAGAGCGAGATGACAGAATTGCATAAACCAATGTCAATAGATCCTTTACCAATAAACGAAAACACTTCTAATAACAAGCAGGAACAGCTTACTTTCAAACGGTTAACAGATAATGACGATGAAATAGAAATGGCCGAAGAGTAAGTTTATATTATTCTAACAAATGTATATGTATTATATATATAAATTAAATTAATTAATTATTATTGTTACCGTTTTAGGGCAACAATCTCGGTTAAAAGTCATGAATGTCCTCATTGCTCGCTACGGTTTTATAATCAGAAACAACTTCGTCTCCATGTCAATGAGGGACATAGGTTTGACAGTAAGGACAAACTCTGCTCTGAAGTAAATATAATAAAATAAAACAAGAAATATATAATATAATTTAGTTCTATGGTCTACCAAAGAAAGGCATTTTCTATTTGTGCCGATTAGAGTCAACAGCATTTGAGAATTATGAACGATTCCAGCAACATATGAGCTTACATAACCCAGAAGCATGTTTGTAAGTTTATAATAATAATAATATTTAATTATATTATTAGTAAGATATATAATATTGTAATTACAGTGAGTGTGATCAGTGTACTGCAATAGCCATCCAAAAGAAGGCACTTGAAGAGCATCAAGAATATCACAAGAAAAACAGTCTAGTATTTAGATGCACCCGCTGCACACCCCATGTCAACTTTAAAGAGGTTAGTTAATAAATGTATTATTAAAAGAGAGACCACCTATGTTATTAACAATTAGAGTATTTCAATAAAAGCAATGTAACTAATCCTTTTTAGGAGCATTTTCTTTATGAGCATCTTCGAACGGAGCATAATGCATCTATGATCTACTTCTGTAAGGGATGTAGGCTGGCTTCTCTTGACTGGAGGAATTTATTCTCTCATATAACCAACCCCAACTGCGGAATATCCAACCAAAAGCCCCTTACTGTAGCTAGCTTAGGAATCACTCCAGCTACTACAGTTTCATATCAGCCGCACAATGAAGAAGAATACAAAGTTAAAGTCAGCGAACACCCGGTATGATTAATATTATTATTAGTAAAGATAAATTGAGTCTTTTAGGAAGAATATTTAAAACTATCCGTTTGTTCTGGTCATTTATTCTCGCGGCATGGACCTTCCTTTACTACTTGTCCCGAACATTATCACCGGGGCGCCGAGGATTGTTTTGGACTTGTGAGTTATTATTGGGTGGTATTATTTAAAGTGGTAATTATATATTTTAGGTTAATTACCTTGGATTCATAAGTATTGTTGCATCTAAGTTCAATAATGGTATAGAGATAACTCCCTTTCAACTTGAGAACTTACAGCCATCAGTTAATGCTACGACCCCTCGTGATCCATATCTTGCAATCAAGGATGCAATCAATAGTTGTTAGTTTTATATATCCAAAATACATAGACTTTATTTTGCTATATATTTATAATCATTTATTTAACTTTTTGTTATTTTAGTTTCACAGCAACTTCCAAAGAACTTCAATCCAAATGTTGCCGCACATACATCTAATGTACCGTACTCGAGCTGTGCCTTCGCTGGAATCGCGCCGAGACCAGTTGATCCGCGAGTAAGACAACAACAGAATAGGACAGTCAACCAGCCTACTCAGCTACCTACAGCACAGAATATTAGCAAACACGCCGGAGCAGTTAATGCTGGTGTAAATATTCCTTCTACAAGTACGGCATACATGCGTTCACCGCAAACACATCAGCCAATCAGACCACACAACCAACAAACTCGAACACCCATGGAAGAGTTATTATTTATGGTGGCTAGCCAGTCTCCAAATGGTATTAATGAACAGATGCTTCGACAACGGTTTAATGGTATAAGTAGTTCACAAATTATGCAGATGCTTCAACAACATCAAATAATGAATAATCTACAAGGTAGACCGCCCAATACAGTAATAAATAATGCACAGAGCGGAACACCTATGATGCAAACTTCTGCACAGCAACAATATCCCATAAATGGGCAAGCTAGACCAGTCATGCAACAAAATAGACAACTACCCCCTACTTTCAATCAGCAAGTACCACCCCAACAGGTTAGTCGTTTTCCGGGGATTTTTTTGGGTACGTATTTTAAATAGCAGCGGGATGTGAGAAGAATAATGGTTATAAAGAAAATGGTATATGGGTAATATATAGAATAGTAGTTTAGTATTTTATTTCCTGTATCACTCGTATCACAATAATAGTAGATGTCTTCGAGCAGGACTTCAACCATTATTTCCGGAATCTACTGAGCTAAGAGGGCTCTTTTCTAACATTCAGTCTTCGGGGGCACAAAACATGGGATAAGTAAGCTGCTGGTTTCCCAAGACCTCTGCAGCTACGGGGAGTTGAACCCACAGCCTCAGATCGTCACAGATTCAGATACCGTTGCTCTAGCCACTAGGCTAAAGAACCCCGCACACACACTAATAGAGTAAACTATTTAAGACAGATATACTCTTATTTATATTTGAGTTTCTAAGATATTGGTAACCACCATGTTTAATTAAAAGTATGTTATGGTAATATTGTTTAGATTGTTCCTATATGCGCTCTATGCCTTGATGGTTGTCCAGCACACGTGGTCATGCAACTTGATGAGGCAGTTAAGCTAATAGTTGCTATATTTGCAAAGTATCCTCCCCTTTTTCACTGCATACAATTAGTACCAGACTACACAAACAGGTTAATACATGAGTTACATGGAGGTTTATAACATTTTATAATAACTTAATTACAATCTCTTTTAGAAGCTGTAATGAAATTGTGTTACGGTCATTTTCAACACATCCCCTCAGTACAACCGGGACACATAGTTAATGTACGTTTACCAACAGCTCATGTTAAACAAATACCTTTTAAGATCATTATATTTAAGTCTAATTATGTAAATACTATATTTTTAGAGCAGCTGTTTTCCTCCTAACATTCTGCGCCCTGAAGACATTGTCATCCGTATAAGAAATTTCATGGGGGTTAGTTTATTTATCTATAAAGCTCTTAAGATAAAGACAAACTTACAATTACCTTGTTGGGTCTGAAAATGGCACTTAATCAATAACCAGCCATTAATTAAACCAAATTATCATTTTAGATTGGTGCTCAAGCAGCAGCTGCTCCAGTGAACAATTGGAATGCACAGGTACAATTATTTTAAATAAAATAGAGACATAATTATATTTAGAAGTGTTGTTTATGTGATAGAATGATGAACGAACGCAGCATGATAACACTAGATCCTACAAACAGTTCCTATCTTCATATATGGCCCGCTATTAGAAAGAATATTATAGACTCTGCACACGGAGTGTTGCCAGAAACAGTGCTCCATGCAAGAAAAGTAAGCTTACTGAGTCTTTACTTTAGTTTTAATGTATATTATAGTTACCACAGACTCTAGACAGACGACTACACTTTTGTATCAAACATGTTAATCCATGTACGATAACAATTGATGAAACGGGACATGTAAGTTCATGAAATATTATCATATAACTCATAGGGTGGCCCGTTTTTAACCCACAAACTCTGTGGTTCCAAATGAGAGAAGAAAAATATGTTTACTAAAAGCTAGATTAATTTGAAACCTAGTATAGACTAGTTCTATTTACTGAAATATATATATATTATTTATATTTATTACTTTTAGTTGCGCTACGTCTCCCCGCCTGCTATCCTTTACTGTGACTATAGCATAGTGGTTGTGGAACTCGTGCCCGATGCTTCCGCCATGATTCAACATCAGAACAGATTAATACAGGTACAAATAAATATATTAATATTTATAATATTTGAAAATAGACTATGAACACCTATCCAGTCATACAAAAGACTTATGTAAGACAACTACTGGAGGAGTTAAGGCTGCTGCGGGAGACTAATCGATGCAAGTCCGAGGTAATTATAAGTTTATTGATACTATACGATTACATATTCTAAAATATAAGACCTCTGATGTATTTAATATGTTTTAGCTGTGCAAGCATGCTTTTCTGAGGGAGTCGTCGGAAGAACGTCTCTTCCACGAAATGCACTTGTCACAGAACTTGTTCACATGTATTCAATGTAATACAAAAGTGAAGAATGAGAAGAGTCTTGTAGAACATATGATAAACAAACATAATTGTAAGTCTGTTAAACATTATATATAAACTTTAAAATAACCTAAGGCATCATTTTATTAGACATTTTAAATATTATTTAATTAAGTGTGTTGATTTCAGTGGACCCAAACAGAAAAATTGAATATAAATTGCGATGTCCACTATTGGGAGAATGCGGTGTGCAGGCTGCATTCGAGAGTATTCCTCAACTGAGGAAGCATATGAATACTGTCCACTCGAACAAACTTAAGTACCGTTCGAAGTAAGTTTAGCAGATATTATACTAACAAGAACATGCATAAATGATTAGCGGGCTTAGATTACCCTTTATGACAATTTACTAGTTAAATGAATATATGAATACTTTCAGCTTCTGCGCCTCCCAGTTCCACAATGAACAAATGGCTCGCAATCATGAAATGGAGCATGCGTAAGCTTTAGTAATAAAAGAATAATAATAATAATACTAATAATAATAATAATAATAATAATTTAGAGAAGAGGAGTTCCACTGTTGCTATTTGTGTGGTCTGACTGGAGAATGGCAGAGAAATCTGCATTCTTTAGCTCATTGTATCACTAGGAAGAGTCACATTGGATGCCAAATCTGCTGTGAAAAGTTCACAACGGTCAGTTAATATTGAGAAACGTCTTTAAATAGTTATCAGTTAATAAAATACTAAACACAGTTCATTGTTTACACTCCTTTTAAAGGCTTAATTCGTGTAATAATAAGCTTTCTTTTTTTTTAAATATGATATAAATATTTTTTATATGACCAGTCATGTTAGTATCGGTAAATGGTGTGATAGCTGTTTGTAGTGGTAGATTATGTTGAATGATAGACTGTATTTTTTCACAATAGTTATTTAGGAAGTGGATTTATTTAAACACTTTCGGTCAGCACATGTAATCAATAAGAATGGTTATGAAGAGTGTGTTTGCAAGGCTCGTGGTGAAAGCATTACAAGTGTTCACATACAAGAAACTCATAAGGTAGTACTTATATTCTTATAAATAATAGAAATATTTATAATCATTATTTCAGCTTGCATTTGCTTCTGTTCCCGATAACTATGTAGTAGAATTGTCGCCAACTTTCCAGTACTGGTTAGGACTGGGGTGAATGGTTTATGTCAATCATAAAAGACAAATAACAAAGATTAAATAGGTCAAAAGATTCTTAACTATATCTCATACAAGATATCATTAAATACCGGTGTTCTACTTGCATAATAACATTATTTATCAAGTTAAAGTTTGTTTTTGTTTTGTTTTTCTTGTTGTGTTTTGTGCAATATTGTCAATCTATTATGTCATAATACTTATATAACATATAAATGTTATTGTTTTATTTGTTGCATTGTTGTTTGTGACTAAAATAGTATGGATCATTACTCAGACACAGGTTGTCAATACCGATCAACAATAGATAAAAACCGTAGACAAAACTCTTTATTGAGCTTTAACAAGCAGAGAGACACTTACTAAAATTCAAATATTTTACTGAGGTAGTATGACAGGGAAAAACAGTTGTTTTTTGGTTTCCAACTTTTCTATTTTTGTGCCGAATTGCCGCTGCAGTACGGCAAAACAAACTAACATTCACAGTTTTGTCAGATTCGGAATGATAAAAAAATATGTTTATATAGAAGTAGGCCTTTTTGGAATTTGTGTTTTCTAAAACACATTCACCAGAAAACATGATGCATAAAAGTAGTTTAAATGTTGTGAATCCGTATCACGGATGATTGTTTATAGGCTGTATCAGGTAAATAATAGCAAAAAAGGAACAACATCTTTACTGTCTAGCGAGATAACTAGACGGGTGGGTTTTCGAAAACAGTAGGGCTGCTAGTGACAGACGAGTGTCCTGTCAAGGAAAGTTAGAATCGTTATTTCACAAGTAGATATAAAACAAAGAAACATTGGCAAATAATTTATTTTTCTATTTTATTTGATAAACTTCAAGCAGTTAAACACATTCGGCAGATTACATTGCTTATAGTGCTATGTTATACGAGATTTATTGAAGTATAATATTTCTTATATATAAGAATTGATTACACTTGCTATTTACCGCGATGACTCGTGTAACCTCACGGATAAAATATATTCCACGAGTCCTCGCGGTAAATAGCAATTGTTATCAATTCTTATAATATGTTTCCTACTTGTCGGCAAGCAGAACAGGTTTAATGTTCTACACTGTAAACTTACATTCATTATATTAAAGTTTAGAAATGTCAGCAGTTTATTTCTGGAACACTACATTGTTATCATCGAATCAATATATTATTTTGATAAGCGAAGATTGGAAATGGTCTTCATTCATTTAGCTAGCTAGCATAATAATTCATTAACAACACACATATTACAAATAATCGTGTTTACCTAATCATTTTACCGTTTACTGCCCGTTGATATTTTTATTTGACTGGATCTAGTGAAAGCACATACAACCCAGTTTCTACATGTTTGGAAAACCAGCGGATCTCTGATGTAAAATCGCAAGTAATGCACGCTGACCTTGAGAGTGGAACTAGTTTCCCTTTTCTAACAACAGAAGTTTAAAGTTCAGCGAACTCGTAGTTTAGACAACACAGGTTTTTATTATCATAACGTATGAAAAACAATGTTTCTATAGCAACCATACTCAAAATGCTAGTGAAAATTTAACTTGTGATATAATACATTAATGTGAAATATATTCCTAATTTTTTGACTTTTTTAAACTACATTTATTATTTATTTGACCTTTCTTTACAAAGTGTAACTAACATTTGGATTTGAGTATTAGCGATAGATATATGTCTGATATGACCAGGGGTGGCCAAAGTGCGGGCCGGCCCTCACTTTCGAAACCGATCAATAATGCTCCTTATTTTCCAAATTTCCAATTTTTTTTCAACATTAGAAAATTTTGGAAAAAATTCTTGAATTTCGTAATAGTGGCAAATATAAATACTGGCATCCATCTCAAATAGCGCTAGCAATGGGTGCCTAAGCCTATATAAAAATAGCTAAGAATAATTGTTATATACGTTCCGCATCTCTGCTTTTACGAAATATGAGAATAAGACATTTCGCCATACACAGAATACGAAACTAGAACATTTAAGTAAATAAAACAAACTGAATATAAGTAGGTTGAAGGATCAATACTACAGGACTACACGCGGGAGGCTATAACATTTTATATCCCTAAGTTATTATTAAATGTATAGCGCCCTTCTTTACATCAGAAGAGGTGGGTGGAACAGTTAACTTTTATTGTTTTCGTTGTTAACTCTAGTTTTCAGAAAATATCTAAACCAACAATATGTATCTAAATTTTTGGCAATATAAACCACAAAATAACATCGAAAATCAAGGATTTCACATAATCTCTAACCGCATCATAACGAAAACTATTGAGAAAATAAGAAGAACACACATATATAGGATGCTTTTGAAGGCTTGAGGGATCTATTCTTACATTGTTTAATTATTGAAATAAGGGATTAAGGGGTAGAAACGTATCGGAATATGTATGTTATTGATATATTTTTTGAATATTTGTACAACCTAGGGTGCGGATAAAATACGGGCGTAGTAGTGCGATATTTATAGTCTTGTGCTTTCTCTGCAGCGTACGTGACTTTCAAGAGTCATTTTCTTTTATCGGAGTTTAGAGATAAAGACAACACTTCTTGATGACAATATACTTATTATGAAAGAGTGTTAGAGGATTTAAATATCCCGAGATTACCTCCATATTCTCTCATTTCGCCCGGCCTGAAACTTCCTCGCTACAATTTTGTTTTCTTTCAGATTGAGGGATTTTAATATAGTAAATGTGTTATGGTTAGTGCCACAAGAAATCTTGTCGAATTAGATGATAATCCTTCTGGAACAGGGTTTGTTCGTTCACTAGTTGTTACTCAGTCGGTTAACATGCTGCCCGATAATATACAACTACCAATAGTTACAAACTTACTACTAACACGATTACTTTCTCAGCTATGGCGGAACTTGGTGTTCTTACATTTTTAATCTATATCGTTAGGATACTTCTAAGGCTAAATGATCTTCTTATTTTCGAGCATCTTGCCATATTTAAATTGTTTCAGATGTGATAGTGGTGATTCACTAATAGACGAACCGCAAATGGAGGCTTTGTTGGAAATAAAGTAGGTTTCTTAATAAGTATGCATCTTCAACTATTGATATTGTGTTCAGTGGTATGACCTGTCATTCCTGTGTCAATAATATACAAGACCATGTGTCGAGTAAACCTGGAATCATATCTGTTGTAGTTTCATTGGAGGACAAGGAAGGTTTGTATATATGGACGTCCAAGAATACTTCATTTTATAGGTAGAATAAATTACCTCCCCTCAAAATGGACTGTTGATCAGCTTGTAGAAGTAATCGATGATATGGGATTCGATGTCCAATTGAAACATGTTAGGGAAGGTGAGTAATGTATGCAAAACCATCGAAACTAGCTCAACTTGTTCATTTACGTTGTGTTTTCAACTAGTCAGCCTACTTACAAAAGTTATAGCTGCCATCGTCCGTGAGCCATCATGCAGCATTGGCGAAATGCAAAATTGGGAAGCTCTGATTTCAATCAAAGGAATGACTTGTGTATCTTGTGTCAACAATATTCAGGATTTCGTTTCTTCGAAACCGGGAATTATTTCGGTTCTTGTAAACCTTGTGAAGGCCGAAGGTTTGGAATATTTAACGTAATTTGAAAACGTAATGTGTCTGCAGGCACAGTTATATATAATCCAATGGTAACCACTGGTGAAGCTATTGCTGAAACAATTGACGAAATGGGATTTGATGCTAAATTGCTAAGTACCAAAGGTATGTAAATTTTTCTTGGTTCCTAGTAATTTAATCATGTAGATTCATCGGATGGTTTCGGAAGTCGACTCTCATTGCAAAGTGATCTGAACGACAAGATGAAATTAAAAAATGGAGTAAAATACAGAAACAATGTTGTACATTTGATCTTAATATTTTTTATTTCACTGTTCAGGAACGTATTGATAATCTTGAAAAGTGCACGTTGGCTATTGAAGGTATGACCTGCGCTTCTTGTGTACAATATATAGAACGAAATATAGCAAAAATTGACGGTATTCCCATATAAATATTCTTTGAAAAAAGCAATGTTTAGGAGTTCAGTCCATTGTCGTTGCTCTTATTGCAGCAAAGGCCGAAGTTAACTATGATTCGACCATTATTTCTTGTGACAGAATCCTGGAGCATATGAATTCCTTGGGATATCGTGCCACATTGCTGGATTCCGCTTCGTCCATCTATAGTAAACTGCAACTAATTGTGAGTTTTTTTCTCAGTTAATATTTTCATATATCTTCTCACAGATTGGCAGTCTGGGCAGTGAATCCGATGTGAATAGAATAGAGTCTCACGTAATATCAAAGAAGGGAATCGAAGGATGTACAATATCTCTTGCAACCTCCTTAGCTACTGTGGAGTTCAGCTCGTCTATGATAGGAGCCAGAGACATTATTGCTGTCATTGAAGTATTGTCGTTTTGTGTATTCGGTCTTATTCACTCTGAACTTACAGGCTCTTGGCTATACCGCTGAAATAGCCACTAGGGATGATCAACTTCAACGACTAGATCATTCTCATGAAGTGAAAAAGTGAGTGCACACTATTTTATATGTAATTTTAATGATTTCAGATGGAAAATGACATTTCTGATTTCCTTGATTTGTGGTGTTCCCGTAATGCTCATAATGATTATTTTCCACTGGATATTGCATACTCCAATGCATCCTGAAAATCAGACACCAATTTTCACCCCCGCATTATCTCTGGACAATCTGTTACTCCTCCTACTTTGCACCCCTGTTCAGGTATTTAAAACTACTTTCAATTACTATTTACTCTGTATAGGTCATTGGGGGAAGGTATTTCTATGTTGCTTCCTATAGAGCTATTAAACATGGTACTGCTAACATGGACGTTCTAATTGTACTTGCTACGACTATATCATATGCGTATTCTATCCTAGTTTTAATCATAGCAATCATTCTAAGGTTGCCTGTGTCTTTCTGATGGTTAATTATTTGATACTTTCAGATGGCCTTCGAGTCCAATGACATTCTTCGATGTTCCACCCATGCTTATTGTGTTTATCGCTCTTGGAAGGATGTTGGAGCACAAAGCTAAAGTATGCTGTTCTCGGTTTGCAATGTAATTACCGCTTATAGGGCAAAACTTCAGAGGCTTTGAGTAAGCTTATGTCGTTACAAGCAAAGGAAGCAACTCTAATTACTCGAGATAGAGAAGGTCGAATAACGTCCGAGAGAGGAATTAATATAGAACTGGTAACCATATATATTATTCAGAAATTTATTTGTTTTTAAGGTTCAACGAGGAGATCTAATTAAAATTCTCCCTGGAGCCAAAGTACCGGTTGACGGTCTTGTAATCGATGGGAAAAGTTCCTCGGACGAATCTTTCATTACAGGCGAATCTATGCCTGTAGTTAAGAAACCTGGTAATCCACTTTCTATTTCGTCTTCTACCCAATTTTAGGTAGTACTGTCATTGGAGGCTCTGTAAACCAGAAGGGGGTGTTGATTGTTCAAGCGACTCATGTTGGAAAAGATTCAACTCTCTCCCAAATTGTACGCCTAGTAGAAGAAGCTCAAACCAATAAGGTGTGTGGTTAGTCATTTTGTAACAATTCTTTTTCGCCAGGCCCCTATTCAACAGTTGGCTGATCGAATTGCTGGGTATTTTGTTCCTGCAGTCATTCTTCTTGCCGTACTCACACTTATTGCTTGGGTTATTATTGGCTATATGAGAGATATCGATGAGTCAATGGTAGGATATCTAATAGTAAACAGTTAGTCGTGTATTTAGACTCCGCTGGGTCGATTTGAAGATGTGTTAAAAGTAGCATTTGAAGCATCCATCACCGTACTTGCGATTGCTTGTCCATGTAGCCTTGGCCTGGCTACTCCAACTGCTGTGATGGTCGGTACTGGTATTGGCGCTACCAATGGAATTCTCATCAAAGGAGGCGAGCCACTGGAAGCTGTTCACAAAGTTAGTAACTTGCAAGGCATATTGCGATTTGCATTGTTACACGAGGCCAGGGCTGGCAAAGTTGCGGGCCGGCCCGGGCCGATGTTTCAAAAACATGGGCCGGCCCGGGCCCGTCTTTTTT
>JAQGAV010000360.1:0-35109 GCA_034691345.1 Phasmarhabditis papillosa
TTTTTTTGCTCCTGGTGCACTAAAAGCAATAGATATGCAAAGAAATTGCAAAATATTCATAAAATTTGAATTTTTTTTCGACATTTTTTCAAAATTTGTCGAAAAAAAAATTGAGTATTTTCAAAAATATGGTCGGGCCGGCTGTTAAAATGGAGGTGGAGGTGGAGGAGCAATTTTGAGAACCCCGGTAAATTCACTGTGTTTGCACAATGTATGCAGCGAGACTTCAGATAGATGAACTGAGCCCATTGTCACCATTCGATGGTTCATCGAATGTTCTCCGATCTTAGGTCCGCCGAATAGGCTGCTTTATTTGTTAGGTAAAAATGCAATAATTTGCAATTTTTTATTAATATTACAATATTTGCTTTTATAAATACACTGTAATTTTAACTGGCATATTGTAAATATGCCTAGTATGAAGTACATATACAAATTCGCCGTTGAGGTAGATGCGATTTCTAGGCTGCATGATTTTGGTTTTTAGTTTCATTATATTTGCAATTAATTATTCATTTCTCAGAAGGATCCTCAACTCAAGCCAACTAGCAACAATGATAACAATTATGTGGATGATGTTGGTGAGACAATCCTTTCGATTCAGTTTTTACCTCAATTATTTTTCCTATGATTATGCTACCTAATATTTTAGATGGCTCAAATGAAGCGGGCGAGTCTCGTGAGTGACGGAAGTCCCGACAGCCTGAGACAAGGTTCATCTTAACCAGTACAGGAAGATCAGATACCGAGCCAAATCCGACAAAGAGAAAGAGAACACCTGAGTAATGTTAAAAACAGCAACAAGATTTATTCACAAGTGGGGCTGGAATGCCTGCAATAACGCTTAGCGCCTGCGTAACAAAATATGTCACAAGAAGAATACAGCAAAAAACACTCAGAACAGCTACTAACGAGTAATAAAAATGTTCTACTCATATACACAATTACAGCTAACAAGTGGCAGAGACGGGGTGGTTAAATGGGTGATTTAGGAATGTATTTGTAATCCGCCAAGGAGCTAGCCGAAGGTTAAAGATTTTTTAGGGATATTCTTGAACCAAAGTCAATAAGTTACGCCGTATACTTATAGCAGATAATACAGTTCGAATGATTTGTTTAATCACTGATATTAAATATAAAGATTGACGAGTTATTTAGTTAGTTAGAAGAAAACACGGTAAGTACTCGCGCCCGGAAAGATCGCTGAGTAGTTGTGGAAGGTGTGTTTAGAGTTTAATTCATGTATTACAGGGATGGGAGTACAACGGGAAGATTCAAGAAATTCCATCCCTGTGGGGAACCAGATAGACACCCTTAAGTGAGGAGCAAAAATGATAAAACGAGTAAGTTTTACACAATACAGTTTTTTGCCGTTAAATGATAATAGTAAAATATGACAACTGGTGGGCAGAGCAATTGATTAATGGTACAAAGGGCCCAATCAATGACCAGTTAGGTATTACAACTCCTTATGATTGTAAACCTAAGACATGACGAAGAGCCAATATATAGCGACCAGACAGAAAAATGAGAAAAGACTCATGTTTATAGATTAACTCAACATCCAATGAGAGCGGGCTTGAGTCACAGACTACATTATACAAGGCAGGACAGAATGGGTAAAGTCAGAATAAAAAGAAGACATACATATTTAATATTAACAACAAGAATAATACACTTTAAGCAGCAGATTTTATTCAGAAGAAGAGGGGGATCCCTGGAGGGAAATAATGGGCGTACCGGCGCCTCTACTAATATACAACTATAGCTACTACGGATTAAAACTATGGCAAATATTTTGTCTTTTTAAGAACATTTAGGATAGAGGAGGGGATACATTTACAGGTCGTCTCCGCAACGAATAGCTTCTTATTCTAATGAAAATAAGAGAAAGGGAGCTTCTAACAAGGAGTAGGCTGAAAGGGCGGCGACGATATGGGAAGTGGCGAGGTGGGCGAAGTAATATGCATAGAAGTACTAAATATCAACAATAACATTTGTATTGATAATAAAGTATACCTGTAGATGTTAGATTCTGTTTGTCCATATCCAGCTTCAACAAACAACTCATCCGACATCACTGCATCTTGTGAACCGAGGAGACCGTAAGAGCTCAAGCCGGCTATCAGACTACGCGACCACAGCGACGAAACACGCTCGCGACAACGGATCAAATCCGAAACATCTACCTACATTAATATAAATAAATAAATTAGTATTACTAATAAATACCTTAAAGGGCTTAATGAGATGCTGAATGGGTTGTAACCATTGTTTCTTACTGGCCTCCAGTACAAGAGAAATAATGGCAAGCGATATGAGAGATGGCCGGAACTCAGACATAATATACGAACTACATACTACCGCCTCAATATGACATCTAAAAAGATAATATTATTATTAAAATTATTCTTGACAGAACAAACCTTAGCGGTGATATCAGATAGGTTGCACCTAACGGAGTGAGAATCGATTCCAAGAATCGTGATATAGTTGGTAATTGAACATCCCAATTCAGGAGAGCTAAAACAGGCAAAATGAAAACTGTGAAGATATTATAGATAATTTTTTGCTATTGCCATTGAGCATAATAGTGGATAAAGAAAAAAAATTCATATTTAACTTCACTCCCAGTATTCGCAACACTTCACTTATCTTACATTTCATCTGTTAATTAAATTAATAAAACGAATGAAACCTACTTAAAATGCGCATCTCCATTCGCTTCATCTCATTGTCACTGTAGGCCAAGCGGAGTTGATCTAGAAAGTTGGATGTCGTCTCCTCATGGTCCTCGTGTAACTTCTTTGCAATATGCAGACAAGCAGCAGCCACACAATTCAGATACCTTAAATAAGAAACTAATATTAAAGGAACAATTTAAAAATCTTACTTTGGAGGTACCCTAGTTGAGCAGACCACGCGATCTAGAATCGCTATCGCTGATGTAACAGAATCCGAATCCAGCCCAAGACGACGGGAAGACTGACATATCCATTGCGACTCGCGATCACGGTCGGCCCAATTAATTAAGCCTTCCCCCTGAAAGAAAGCAAAATTAGTATTAAAATTTTTATTGTTTAGGAAATACACATTTTTAACAGACATTACACTAAGAAGGATCATTTGCCAACGGATAACAAGTATTTAATTACAACCGCGGACCCCAAATTGTGCAAAGCATTTGAATTTTTTTTTTAAAATTATATTGTGCAAATATGTGCACGATGTGAATAATGTTTAAATAATTTGGAATGTCAACGCAGGTAATGCCCCTTACTGTAAAGCTAGGATAGAGAAACGATTAATGGCTACTTAATCAATATATAACCCATACTCAAACATTAAACATCGGCTCAAAGATTAACAAACAGCGATTCTAGTCGTTATGTGCCCTTGTATGTAGACTTGGTGTTGAACAGACAGGTACGGATTAACGGACACTGTTATAGTCGACGGATGAAGCGTTTCCAGGGGTGTACGGTAACTTTAGGACCGCGGAAAGCTAAAAAAAATGCACAAGGAACCGATATAATTGTGCGCTCGCATTATAATAAACATGCCTTTAGCTGCAAGCGATTCGTAAGTCGACTACAGAAGCATTCATGAAACAGGGAAATACTTTCTCATAAATACAAATGAGGCGCGTGAAAAAAGGAAAGTGCATGTAACAAGGGTAGGTAGCACAACAGTAGTGCATGTGACCGTCGTAGGTAGCACAACAAGCCACCGTAGAAATTCGAATGAAAAAAAAGTCCACACACGTCTTATAGCAATGAAATAATTGAAATATCAAACATACTGCGTAACAGGGAGACTCAAATTCTAATTCGGAATAAACCACGTTTTCATTTGGGTCCTAATGATAAAATTATAAATTGTAACTGAACACACACACACTCTCTCTCTGATAAATTCGAAATTGGGTGACCAGACCACTATCATAAATGTCCGCATTAACTTTTTGTAACAGCTTCGCGGCTATCTAATCACAATCATACGGCAATTCAAATCTGGTTCAGCAATCGGCGTTGTCGGTCCGGTCCGTCCTATCAAATTGGAATCTTCAAACATACTGAAATCCTATGTACTGCTGTTGCGGTTGCCCATATGACCCAAATATAAATAGAAAAAGAACAAAAGTGTGTAAGCAGCACTGGATTCCATTGTAACAAAGCTCAAACTACATTCCCGGGGATATAAGCTATTCAACAATTGGAATCGAAATAAAAGTCTCGTAAACCCCTAAGAATAAATACGCAAGCCATTTCTGCAGCCATAGGTAGAATGTGTCCAGGTCGAGCCACTTTTATGGTCATAATTAGGGGCTCCTCCCTGATAAATTTCAACGTAGAAATTAGGGGTCCTCATTATATTTCAACTGTGTATTCCACCTATGTCTGCAGCAACATGCTGAAACGAATGTCACTCCATTTTCATTCTAGTGGAAAGCTTTCCTTCAGTGCCTTTTACTCCATAACAAAATAATAATACTACTATAAACTATGATACCTGCGCCAATCTTGCCGGCAGTTGTACAGTGTCCGTTTCCCTTTGAAGCAACAGTCCGGCAAAAGGCGCTGCGCTGGGGACATCTTGCATCGGTGCGACGCGACGAGGGGAGGGGCTGAAAGGAAATTAATTGATTTCAATAAAGTTTGTAAAATATAATAATAATATATTAAATATGCTTGTAAATTATATGCGGTTAAACAAACGGATGAACATTATATCGACTTAACAATTTCTCCAAACGCCGGCAAGAAAATGTTTGATAACGATTTGATGCGGTAACAAAAAACCAATCAGCCACAATTTGTTTAGATTACTTTGAGAAGACTTATAATAGGATGAGCCATTGCCAAATGTGGGGAATAGTGAAAAACACTGGGACCCAGAGCTGTTAAGCTGGCCTGGCCTCCGCAAAAAAATCTCAGGCCAGACCCTTGTTCTGGTCAGATTTGCCCTACTGCTACATAAAATTATAAAGCGAGAGGTCAAGATTCCATCCCCACCCTGGGCATGTTTTGTGCACACTTGAAATGAGTATTGGGCACTTGTATAATGATTATATGTTACTTATATGTAACGAATAACACTGCTCTGTGAAACCTGGAAAATCCGAGGTCAGGCCAGTTTGTATAACAGCTCTGCTCGGACCGACCGACCAACGAAAATGTGGGCTATTGATTCGGCGGCCCCGACCGAATACCTCGCGAAAAAAGGATATTTCTTAAATCCAAAAAAAAAGAACAATCAAACCTTAAATAATGCCCGAATGTCGACAAAGTATATAAACCAACATATAGAATAAACAAATTAATATAAGAATTATTAACGTAGAAAGATGACGAAAAAAAGATAAGTAAAAAGAGGGCGGGTAAAACGGGGCCGGCACTCAAGACACGTCAACAAACCTAATGGGTAACATGAAGTTCTTGTAGTACCGAGTTGTAGCGAAAAGCTCACGAGCTACTCCAAATATTGGAGGAAAAGCTAACAGGTATAAATAGAAAACATAGATACGTATAGTAGGCCAGTTCTATACTAGTCGGAGGATCGTTCAATCATAAAAAACTAGTGTTTGTTGAATATTGTCTTGGATCCCGATTCGTAAATGTCATTCAACTCAAAACAGTGTTTCCTACGCTTATTTCTTTGAAAAATAGCACACAGCTGTGAATTTCACGAGGTTTCGTTGCCTTCGATACGATTATCGATTTATAGTAATTTGCGAAACCGTACAAGAAATTCTGGATGCAAGGTGGCTTATTTTACATAATGAGGCAGTGAGAGGCCGACTGATAGAGGTTTTTTCTCGAAACTCGCCGCAGACACGCCCATTCATATAACATATGACTACAGGGGGATATGCTAATCTGTTTGGAGAAACGAAAAAGGAACTTCGCAAAAAAATAAGGAATGCCTTTTCAACAGAATGACAAATACAGGTACTATTGTAAACGAATATACAAAATATATTGAATCCATCTATAACCGTTGGTGGCATGTGAAAACGGAAATAACACAACTCCATAGTGGACAACATAGAATGTTGCCTAAAAAATCCAAATCTCCATGGCTACTGAAGTCCAGAAACCTTCTTATATATTTTCAGCAAATATTAAAACCATGGAAACATACTAGCAACTATCAAAAGTAAGATTAAATAAACGAGATATATAAGTTTGCTGTCGTTCAAGCTGGATGAATTAAAGAGTTTCAATTGAACTATAAATACAAATTTCGCTGTTACCTGTAATTACGTCGCATAAGCGTAAATTATCCGGCGAATGCTGAGGCGGTACGTCTTGCTGCCGTTAAACTATGGTGAGCTAGAGCTGATAGTATGTATAAAAGCTGTAACGGGCAATTTGTTAGTAATGATTGCTGGGGACGAAGAAAGGATGAGTAAAATGGCGGGGGAAAATGAAAAATTCGAAAAAGAAGCGGACCGAAACAAGTCGCCAACACAACCATTTGTAATTGGTAACGAAGGTTTGTCAAAATCATTCAAAAGCCGTTAGCCAAGAACGACAACGTGAAATACTGGAAAAGAAGCAGCTGATATTTAGCTGAATGACACGTTCCAGTTAGGGTTGCAATATCGCGAATACCAGCACCAGTCAGGACAGCAAGCGAGTCAGCTGATCAGCACAGGTCGACGCAAGGGACGTAATAGCGAATAACACGTGGTATCACACCTACTACAGGAAACTAGAAAACAGACAATGTTCTATATACAAATAATTATAAACGACTAGGAGCTACATGATGGTACCACCAGACCCAGCAGGGGCCATACAACCCAGAATATAGAGTGTTATGCACGATGAACTGTATTTCATATAGTTTCGAAGCCGGGCTAAATGATGTTAACGTCAAAATTGTAGAAAATTGAGGGGTATTAAAAAATTTAAATTATTTTTCGGTTTTTCTAGGACTAAATACTACGAAATAAGGAACGGATAAAATTTCAGCTAATCACCTTTACTATTGTCACATTATCAGAGTATAACTCTTTGGGTAAAATCGCCGGGCCTGTTGAGCAGTGCCAGACATCATGGCGGACTAGTGAAAGTCATAATGCAGATGTAAGGAGATGTACAACAGAGGGACATTGTCCTCACGTGCGCCAGTTGGCGGCAACAAAGCAATGCACAACCACTAATTCAATTGAGTATTTGCGCAAAAATATGAAATATATACAATTGAAAAGGCAGGCAGAAGAATACATACACATAAGTTGGAGCATTGCTGACTCCGTCTTTTCCTATACGTAAATAAATAACTAAATATATTATTCGTTGATAACTACCGATGAAAACAGATCTTCGCTGCTGGTGGTTATTAAACCACCAGCAGCGATAATCAGCCTAGTAGAACGAGGTACAGCAATACAAGGAGTGATCGGACAGTAAGCGCTTTTTGCACGTGACATCTGGGGCGACCAATCCATCAGTCACATATAAACAAACAAAAGTGGTCACTGCGAGAAACAGTGCTGAGAATGGCCAGACGCAGAAATAAACAGCTTAAATCTTTTAGATCACCTAGGAAAACTGAAATTATTTATGTGTTAGCAGGGAGAAAATCGATTGCAATTAGGGAAAAACAGAAAACAACCTCCTAATGAAAAAGAGTCCTTTTCTAGTTTTCAGTCAAACCGTTAAAATGTGAAATCGATGAGAAACTCAATTAAACCAATTCAGTCGAGAAAAAAAATCACCAAACCTAATGAAGCTTCATTAAGAGATAAGCACACCGAAGCCTTCTCCTGTGATTGGGATCTACCCAATGCCTAGTACCTCTTCAAAATAGTTAGTGCTATATGTGGAGCGAAGAAAGAGTTTAGAAAATGACAATTTTGCTTTCCCCTCAAACTAAAAACATATTATAATACAACGATAAATAAGATCCAATATGGAAGAATGCCGCATCGGGAGCTTTGATGACGTTCACTTTATGGAGAAATTGTGTGAACTCGATCGCATCAGTCGGCTGACGTAGCCATAGAAACTGAACGAAAGCGAAGGAAAGCTATGTAAGGACTGTTTAAGCAACGACGGCCAATTGGAATTGTCACGTCATGTTTTCAAGTAAAACGACTGAGAAAAGCCGCGACGACGGCAAAATGGGAGTGAAAAATAAACAGTAGGCCCATTTGACATACTTCGAATTGCATCTGACCAGGGCTCGCTAATGAGGACTGCCCACCGCCGGCTTCCTACAAAGTCCAGTACGGCCGGGTTTCAATGGAACAAGTGAAAATTTGTAAAAAAATATTTAAAATTAATTAAAGTGACTTTTAGTAATGTTATCATCAGTTTTACTATTTTAAAAATTAATGATTTTTGTTGCATTCTAAATAGTTTTACTAATTTCTTTTACAATAAATGGGTGCCAGTATATTCTGCAAGAATATAGTCGAAAATAGTCAACTCATTGAAATAAAAAAAAACCACGCATAGAATGACTAATGTTCTAGAGAAGATCCTTTCTTAGCAGGGTTGCGGATTTCAATGGCCGGACAGGCAGGCCATGGCCGTGTCTACTGAGATTTTCTATGGCGTGGCCAGTGGCCACGACCTGGAGGGGAGGGGAAGATCAAGCCACCCAGCACTCATGCGCAAATTTATTCCAACTAAAAGGTACTAAAAAAGGCAGATTTATGATTTTGGCTCGATTACAACAGAACGCCGGCCACAGCCATAGAAACTCTGACCGGCCATCCGCCACCCTGTTTCCATGGCTGGCAAAAGTGCGGGCCGACCGTACTTTTGTGAAAAGAGGGGCTACCCGGGTCTCACTTTGAAAACTGATCAATAATGCTCTAGCCGCAGCGTGGAAATATTTCCAAAACTTTCGGAAAAAAGAAAGTTTTTTATTAATCCACGCTGCGGCTGAAGTATGTATGTTCCTAGTAACAAATTGCGTCACACCACAAATTAAAAAAAAAGCTTACCTAAATAGTAAAACAAAATCAACGCTGCGGATAGACAGCCAACGGGTGATTGAAATGTGGTGGTTTCTAACTATACACACACGGTGGTCACCAGACAAAAAAATGGAGACGATATGACGAACTTGTTGACAACTATTTAAGTACGCAAAATACCACTGTTCTATGATCACCACTGGCGATTCGCAAGTTGTGAAAAAAACAATTGGAACGAATAACTGGAAAATGAATTAGCAATGGACAAATCTTTTTCAAACGATAAGCTGCCATCATTTTATAGAACCACTAGTTGAAGTATCGGCTCAATTATTTGCTGAGCAAAGAAGATTCATCACAAGTTGTTTTAGTGAAAAATATGAATCCTTACCTTTAGCCGAATCTTACTAGATTGAATACTATTACAAATATGTCACATAATAGCGTCATAATATGACAGCTATTGAGATGTCAACTAGCAACCACATTCCCCCAGCTTTTTCACGCAAGAATATGCATAGTTGTAGAGAAGAACACGGCCAGATATTCAAAAAGATAACCGAAATGATTCACCTTGAGAATAATTGAACAGCTAGCCAAATTATTACAATAGGGAGTGAAGGCTCTAGACTGTGAAGGGGAAGCAAGCAAGCAATTACGTGAATCACGCAGGAACCAATCAATAAAAATAAAGTGGCATTTTCACCAAATAGAATCTCTCCATTACAAAGCTATTACAGCAATTATCTAGGAAAACAGTATTGTTTACTAGTGAAAATTGCTGCATACTGTAGATTTCAGCACCAATTATCAAATACAGAATACTTTTAGAAGGCAGAGATTATGAATATGAATGGCGGTTTTTTCAGAAAAGATAGTTGAGTATTAGCAAACTGGTAAACAATTGGAACCTTCGAGAAAGCTAGGAGGAAATAAAAGTTAGAAAAAAACACATTAAAATGGCAAACCAGTCGATTGTGAGTCGCATGGAACTTATAACAATTGATGATGAAATAGCAGAAAGGGCATTACTGGCCAAAATCTTCGCAACTTTATCAGCTCATAAATATGCTTACTCGTAGTTTTATAAGGTAGAAAAATTAGTAATAAAGTGAAATAGATAGGGTTCAGTACTCGCCCATTGCTAGCGGTGAATAAATCGTGAACAGTAGGATGATGACTTGAAAGCTTACTATTTTGTTCATAGAAACGCTCATTAGAAAGTGAGTGAAATAAAAAAAACAATACAACAATGATAAAAAAATAAATTTAATTCACAAGAGTCAGATCACAGATCAGGGGTGGCAAAAGGGAGGGCCGACCCGGGCCGGCCCGGGCCGTACTTTTGAGAAATGAGGGCCGGCCCTCATTTTTGAAACCGATCAATAATGCTCCAAATTTTTGAATTTTTTTTTAAAAATTGGAAATTTCGGAAAAAAAATTGGAAATTTTGGAAAAAAAAATTGGAATTTCGCAATAGTGGGGCCTGGAGGGCCGGCCCGGGCCTGGAAGTTCAGATAAGAGGGCCGGCCCGGGCCGGCCCGGGCCGGCCCTTGCCACCCCTGAGCGTAATATCCTGGGGCCAGCGGTGTTACATAAAAATGAATGCACTATTGAAGAGAAAGCCCCGATACACAGATGTTTCATTTGTTTAATAGAACACCGCTGCTCCAGTAGCCGTAGCATAGGAATGCCCGGGCAGGCTAAAAACTGCTAGTGGCCTATTATAGAAACGCCCGGGAGGGTACCCGGGCAGTTTTTAGGCTGCCCGGGCAACCAACAACTCGCCGGGCACCACCCGGGCGTTTCTATTCCATGGAAACAGGATAGTGGGTTTTCTGGGCAAGAAACCTAGATGTTGCAGACGACTATTTACTAATTGCAGGTAACCGACTGCAGAAATGTTATGACTAGTGAATCTAATAATACAAAATGTGATACCATATTTGTTTATAATGGTAACCCGACTGCTATAGTTATTGAAGGAACTCAACAAGATGTATTCTTACTCAATGTATACTCAAATATAACTAGTGGTAGGGAGATAAACTCTTGTTTTTTTAAGATTAAAAACATTGGACCATTTACTCTTTGGATAGATAATACTAGTATAGTAGTAATAGTGATATAGTCTGTTGCAAGAGTTATACTTCCAGCGCAGTATTATGAGCCGAAGGGTGTTAATAACGCTGAATGTACATTTGAAGGCATATAGTCGGCGGCCCAGTCATATGCAAGGGTATACGGTACGAACTGCAAATTTTATTAGAGCGCGGGCCAGTATTGGCACGCGAAAACGCAGACTAGTAAATGGTGCAATGTACAACGCCACATTTAACTGATTTTTTTCTAAAACAATTAATAAATATTAGTAAATACATAACTATTTTGCACGTTTTAAATTTAGCACAGAGACGTTTAACTTGCATATCGTTTGTCCACCGACTATATGCTGCCCAGAATACTTTGCTGGAAACCTAGATCTTACAATAGACTATAGCAGCTGGCTTGTTGTATAAAAAGTGTCAGAAATCTTATCGCAGGCTGCCTAGCTGGGGGAACTTATGTACTTCACAAAACCCCTTTCAAATCTCAATCACAAATAATTCTATACAAAATACCATAATGTTATAGTCTATAACAAAAAAGAGTACAGTGAGATTTCAAAAATCGCTGGTTCTGTGGCAAAATTAAACTTCCATTATATGGTTCGATGCTCAATTTTTAGTTTGATGTCAGAAAAATATTATTGTACTAGTTTTATTTTGTATCATGTCCAGAAAAAGACAAATACGCAATTGCGGAAGCCTATATATACCACCGCGGTCTGCGGTCTTTTGTTTGTTATAGACTATAATTTCTCCAGCAAAAAAATTAATATTTTCAGGAGCTTTGCTCGGTTGGGACACCTATTTTACCCCCAATAACATTTCTAATGTCTATTCTATATCATATTGGTATGACTCTATGACTACGACTAGCACTCCGCCACCAGCTAGTCTATTTCAAGTACCTAAGGAATGCGAACCGTTTGAAAGCAAACTTAATAAATAAAAGATAATGATGTAATATAGTATTTATATTATTAAGGATATTAAAATTCTCTCTCTCTATCATTTGTTAAAGTCTAGCTTATGAGGCAAAACTTCTGACAACTGGGCCACCGGCCTAAAACTGGATGAAAGCCTATTTCCAAACTAGAGTTTCAATTTTTTTCATAAGAAACTTTATTCATTAAATAACAATATTCATATAATTCAATATTACAAAATCACAGGTATAGAATAGTTGAGATCGAGGTACGGTAGTTACCTTACTACAGGGTTGTCAAACTGGCCGGGCCGGGCCCGAACTTCTCAACTTTGCTCCGGCCAGGCCCGGCCAGGGTTTAAATTGTTTGAAGACCTAGCAGGGCCCGAGGTCGACCTGGCCGGTCTCTTATTGGGTCAGATTCTGGCCGCCTGCGATTTGGTCATTTGTTCAGGCCGTACCAGTTTGGAACCACTAACTATATGGAACTAGAGGCTATTATTAAACTAAAAAAACCTTATTATTATTTTATGCTTGTAAAGTTACAAAACTAATATTAAGAGTATTAAGATATGATTTGTTCCTAGTTGTGTTTCAATAAGAAGTGTTGTTTTAGTGATCTATAGTCGGAAAAGAGTAATAACGGAGGTATTAACTTAAATAAGAACTTCGTTGAAAATGGTACTAAAAGTTTCTGAAAACCGAAAATATTCGCAAGCAACTCCTCATTATTACTCTTAATCAGTATTATGTTAACCATTGATTGATGTCCTAACACATCCAACTTTCTGGAATCCACTGAGTGTCCAGTCGTAGTGACTCTAGCGCATCTTTCAACCTAAATTTAAAACAATTAAAATCACATAAAACTCTTTTCCAAGAGCCAGTTAACAGAAAGCGCAGTAACAAGAGGAGCAGCAGTGTTTTATGGAGATGAATTCGTTAGAGGCAAATTGCACATTTAAATTTGCACGACGAGAGGTCGCGACGAGCTTGCACGGTATTCGCAAAAAAAAACGCAGATAAAACCCGAATAGCACCACACTGTTTCTCTCGGCTCTGATTATACCATTAGTTTCACCAAAGCCGCTGATTTTACCTCATGATACCTTAGCGCTTATGATTATCCGCTTTAGCCCAGAGGTTAGAGCAGCGGTCACTGAATCGGCGGGGATCTGAGGCTGGGTTCGACTCCCCGTAGCTGCAGAAGGTTTGGGAAGCCAGCAGCTTATTTATCCCATGTTTCGTGCACCCGAAGATTGAATGTTAGAGAGGAGCCGTCTCTGCTCAGAAGATTACGGAATGAATGGCCGTAGCCCTGCCTCACAGAAATCTGCTATTATTGTGATAGAGGAAACAGGAAATAAAATACTTTTTTTTAAATTCTTTAGCGCAGAAACCCGGCTCTTGGCAGATTTACATTCTATCGTTCTTGACTGAATGATATTGTATTCGAAAAACCAGTAGATTTCATTGGCGCTTTCATAAAGTTTTGCTTAGTAGCCGTCTTTAAGCTTGATTCAGCTGGGCTTCATCACTAATTGGGCTGAGAAAAGTCTCAAATTTTCGGGCCCTGCCCTGTCGGCCCTAGTCTATTTCATATTTTTTAGCGGATACTCTTCAAAAAAGTTAGTCTTCAGTGCTGTTTTCTGGCATTAACAGTAAAGGGCAGTGAAATTCACAGCCCTGATCACTAACTTACCTTTTGAAGGTAACATCAAGGTTTCTGTTTATTAGTGTTAGGTGTATTTGGTTGGCGTAGGGGCCGTTCGATATTGCGTCACTCGCAGCACAAATCTGGAAGAATACATTAAAAAATAAAGTTTGTTTTAGGCGGGGTTGGAATTCGAGATGGGCTAAGCCGCTTTTCGGCACCCGGTTCTTATTATCAAGGGACTCCAGATGAGTAAAGACGCTGCTTGGAAAACAGTAGAAGACATCCGCTTCTGCAGCAGGTGCGGTGTTAAGAATGAGGAAATTCGAAGGATACACCGCGATATTATTCTTGAATTATACTATACCTGCTTGAACTTCTTTCTCCAACTTACTTCGGATAACTTATCCGCCGGCCTTCGCTGATTCCGGAGTTGCTCCAATTGCAGAAATTCCTCAAAAGGCGGTGGTACCACATGTACTACAAACGGCATAAATTCTCCATTATAAAGGTATGAAAGAGCCTGTGGAGAAGAATCCACAACACACATTCGGCCACTACGGATCACTGTACGGATCGATTCGGCGGTGGTGCCTAAAATGAGGACGCTTAGGAGTTGCTCAGTTATGGTAGTTTTGGTTAAAAAGAGAGAGTACCCGGTAGAGTTACCAATCTGCAGGTATTATATAATCGGCGGAGAAACGATATGCAAGTTAAAGGTCTGAGTTCTCAATTTAAAACGGTCAACATAGTTATATTCAGTAATATAAACTAATTTTTTCCTTATAAATAGGTTAGATTTGGTGTTGTACTTTGTATCATTGAATAATCCGCGTTTACTCGAGCCATTGTTCGGTCGCGCTCCAATAAAATTTGCAGTTCGTACCGTATACCATTTCATAAGTCTTGGCCGCCAACTATATCATTCCCAATCAGGCAAGGGTGGGAAATGGGTTGGCCTTTGTCGAAACAATTAGACTTTTATATAAAAATAAATGGGAAATCGCTGGATTTTCAGCATTTTCTTCAAAATAACATTTGCTTTTTATAACACCGCTACTCCCTAGGATACTGCGACCTGTTTAATTATGAACGCGACTTGGCCCGGCCCCGTCCACATTGGCTAGTTTCCTAAACACCTACCATATAACTGCCCATCTAGTTCGCCCCATTCAATCATTTCCCCATCGCGTATCTTTTTTAGCATCTCCTCCTTTCTTGAATATACGTAGTCACGACCTTCTTGTTCGCCGGATCGTTGAGGCCGTGTTGTCACTGAAAAATAGTCGGTATATTTTGGGAGAAAAGCTTGATGCATGTCAAACCCTTTGATCATTCGATCACTTCAGGTGTTGGACTTTCAAGGCCCCCAGCTCGAGGGTCGAAAAGTTCGGCCAGGGCGGGCCTGTTGCCACCTCCAGTGCACTTTACTCCCGCATACTCAAAATAAGCTCACGGGTGGTCAGAGCTGGTTATCCGGCCGGCCCGGCCTGGGTTTCAAAATTTCAGGACGGGCCGGTAACCAGCTCTGCGGGTAGTAACCATTTGGCTTGTTTAAACAGGACTAGCTTTGGCTAGACTCCCGCTCATACCAGCGGTGGAAGAAGACCCTGCTGCCAGGCCCTCTAAATTTCACACTCTTTGCGCATACTCACTCGGAACAACTGTGGCAAAATGTTGTTGTGTATCGTGGAGTATCATGGATTTAAGCGTCCGCCTCCCAACTCCAACACAACCAAGAAGAACTAGAACTCGACGACCGTAGGGGCATAACATGGATACCTGAATAAGAAGTACGGAATTGTATCAAACAACCGGAGCTGCAATTTTCGGACCTCGATTTTCCTCGATTTCGATTTGCGGAAATGGATTTCGGCTAATCCGACCAATCCGACCAATATGTTGCCGACTTTGGGCAAGTTGAAAAAAGGACCCGATAAACCCATGTTGTTCACGGTTTGGTTTAGATCCAATACACGGATCTCAGCTTTCCAGTGTTAGGATTCTTCTAAGTTTAACGTCTATTCAAGGTACAGTCAGTATCAAGAGATAGGTCACCACCGCTGTATCCAAGGAGCAGCGATGTTAAATAAATTTAATACAAAATCGGAAGACGGGGAGCCTTTCCCCAAGTTACATTGATTTTTGTTCAACAATACCTCTCTCCAAGAAACCTAGCTTCTGCTAGAGACAATAAAAACACTCCTAGGAAACTTTCGATATTTTTCTGAACCCACCTTTTCTGTAGCCAAATCAGATGGAATGTAGCCTACACGACTTAGGTCGTTAACTTTGCGGGCCTAGAAAGATTAGTTAGGAGATCTGAGTCGAAATATGAAGGTATAATTTTCTACTTTATGAAATAAAAAACCCATTTTGCGATCAATAAGTTTCAATTTACCTGCATCCATTGATTATCACTGCTGATTACTTGTATAACTTCTCCCTTACGAACATCAATTGGAAGCCAACGACATCCCTCAGGATCGGCATCCGAACTGTAGTCAGATAGGGCGCGCATGAATACCTTAAGATAAAAGAAATTGCGAACTTCTAGTCTAGTTAGCAGGGGTGGCAAGGGCTGGCCCTTTTTTCACAAAAGCACGGCCCGGGTCGGCCCTCACTTTTGCCAGCCTTGTTAGTTAGGAGATTGTGGTTGTAATTTCAGTGGATTGAACACTGTTACATAGCTAAAGTTCCATTGAAGAGTAATAATTGTGTCCTGGTCTTTGGACCATAACCTTTTTCCTGAACCAAATTTTGCATCAATACTTTCGTATTTGAGTGATATATTTCATAGTTTGTGTGCAGCTGCAGTTTAGGGCAAGGCTGGGAAAGGGCCGACCGGCCCGTTTCTCACATTTTCGGTCCTGGTTTTCTTTGTCACCAACCGCATATAAGAATTGTAACTATAAACATTTGTACTTCGAATAAACAAGTAAAACAATAAAGTTGGCACAAATGGTTTGTAAATAATTCAGCTTCTGTTTGAGCCAGTTTGCTAACAACGTGCCAGTTTGTGGCGCCATCTAACCCTACCAAAGTGCACTTGTGAGGTACGCGGCTCGTGCAATGTGCCTGCAGGCGCGGCGTTATACAACAGTAATTCGACCAGAAAAGAGCAGAAAATTTACGGGCATTCCCGGGTCGGCCCCGGACCATCCGTCCCAACCAGCCGAACTATGCGAGCTAAAACTTACGGGAGGAGCGATGTGGATCGCGGCAGGAACCAGTGTAAGCGTAAGCTGTCCGCTCAGGTACTGTAGTTGTTTCTGAAAAACAATAGTGTAATTACTCCTTTCAATTTAAGCCTTGAAACAATAGTGAGTACAGTTTATTCCACAACATTGACAGGACTCTTGTTATGAAAGTAAGTAGCTGCGGGGTTCAGCATTTTTGGATGCATTTTAAAAACTTATACCGGCATCATACTTATTTTACACAGGGTTGGATGTGGGCCGGTCAGTGGTCAAAGATTTGTTGGCTCGACCCAATCGATTTTGAAAATTCGGACCTCGGACCGGGTCATTCCGTTAAATTCCCCGTCCTGATACTACATAAGACTTTAAATATTTACAAGTCGAATGAACTATAGGCAGACCAGCAACCGGCTCCAAGATCCCTTATTACACTTACCGGATGATTAATCTCCATTCCATTAATTTCGAGTATTGTGTCTCCGGGATGTATATCATGTGTGGATGAAGGGTTGACTCTTGTAACCACCATTTGTCCCGAAATGGGCTCTACTTCTATCTGAAACACTTGATAGAACTGGAAGTTTAGTCAACTGGTAAGAAGCAGGAGCGCGAACATAAGGCCTGAACCGGGCTTCCGGCCGAGATTTTCGCAAATAGACACGGTGGCCGCGCTGATAATTTTATAACCTAGCCGGACCGACATTCTGAATAAAATTCAAACGTCTGGTGGGAAACTCAGTCCTATAAGAGTTCCTTGGAAAGCTACTTCAGAGCTCGAAACTCCATCGAAACTCGCGGTCCGGAGCGGAGCTAAGCTGAGAGAGTATGGTCAAACGATCCGAATGATATATTGAGCATTTTCCGTTGTCTCATCAATGCTTATCAGTAACAGTGTATTAGTTGGTTGTTGCAGTTCAGTAATAACTTTTTGAACTACGATAATGTAACCGATTTAGCACGAATTACTGTAGCAAAAAATTGACTAGTATGTTAGAATAGCTATCCCAAAATTCCTTCTTAGAGCAAGGTGGCCCAGTGGTTCAAAGTTTTGCCTCATCAGCTAGAGGTCGATGGTTCGAATCCCCAAAAAACAGAATCCTCAGCAGTCCAGCTTAGCTATTGAGTTTCCACTTCAGAAAGTTGTTCCTTTACCTATTCACAACAATAACGCCTACTTCGAGGCACCAATAAAAGAAGCTACGCACTACCAAAGAAGCTTACAAATTCAAGATTATCCTGTTGCTTTTTGATGGAATCCTGTATCGCAGCTTACCAAGGTTTAATACATACTTAGACTTAGAGTACTTAGACATACTTAGACAGTAAGTAAATTAATTTTATTACTACCTTTGTAAACTTTTTCTAAAATTCCTCCCCCAAATCCAGCTAAATCTACACCGCAAACGCGCCCCATTGTCGCGCATTCATGAGTTAACATACTGTGGGGTCCTTGCTGGCTCAATGGGGCGTTTTATGCGCCATATTGCTTATTCAGACGCCATGACAAAAAAGGTGGGTAATTGTTCAGAGCATATGTTTGTAGGGGAAATGGGGTTGTAATAAGGATTGGCTTTTTTTTTTTTCGAAAAATAGAAGCACCAGGTTGACCAAAAACTTTTTCAGCTGCTCATTTAGAAAAATGAAAAGGGAAGTTTCAAGAACTTACCCAAGCCAATCGAACTTTATTATGTTGAGGCGGTGGGGGCCGGGATGGGAAAAGGTCGGACCGTTTCTTAATTGTCGGCCCCGGCCCGCCCCGGCCCGTGCCGATTTCCCAAAAAGTCGGCCACGGCCCGTAAAATTCCCAGTCTGGGTGGGGAATTGATAGCCCGAAAATGGTTTCATTTTTTGCTCCCATTATTTTCTTATAACATCGCAGATAACATATATCATGGCGTAACGAGGGTAGCTTCCGTAGGATACCGCTCCACTAAGATTTTTTAAACCAAAATCCTGACTAAAGCTCTGCTCAGAGAGTAAACGCACCTGATTCAACTGTCTGGCGTCTACGGTTACAGCTCGTGACTGATATACTGGAGACAAAAGCCGACCGTTTGAGATCTGAAAGTTATTTGAATAAATTCTTGTTCAGAAAACTTTGGGATGCTTTGTAGCGCCGGTTTTAGGCTAGATCCAGTGGCCGTAGTATAGAAACGCCCGGGTGGGTGCCCGGGCAGTTTTTAGCCTGTCCGGGCAACAATTCTCAACTGCACGGGCACCCACCAGGTCGTTTCTATACTACGGCCACAGCACCCGGGCAGCCTAACCACAAAAATCGGCATCTCAGCAATACATAAATTGGCAATACTACAAGGATTTGAATATAGGTTGGTTTCTTCTAAGACACTTTCTCGCACCGGAGTTAGGCTTGTTTTGAACCAGATCAACGGTTCTATAGTCTGTTTCAAAACCTAGACTACATTGCGCCGGCCTCATACAAGGCGCGGTGTTGTAAATTTTGCATTCAAAGGTTCGCCCGAAGAGAGCGAAGGCATTTACCAGCGAATTTTTCGGAACGATTTACTGGTTCTAACCTCATACTTTCACTCATACAAATAATTTTCATTACGGTCAATGTCATCAAATGACGAGCCCCGCATTGATCGAAACCACCACGTCTAGACCTAGGGGGCCAAACGTAATAGTTTCACACACTATAATTTTCCATAACTCTTAGTATACAATTTACTTATATTGATTATTCAAAATTGATTAATATATTTATTTTAATTGCTTACCTGTAGAGTATTGGAATTGCTGGCAGTGTTTGTTGGTATATCCATATTTAGAGCATGAAATGTCTTTGTAGTTAGAACTCGCTCTGTTGTAATTGTACGTTTCTTAAGCCCGCTAACAGGGTCCACCGTTATATTGTCCTCGATTACTACCTAAATTATAAGAATTACGGGGGGTTCTCCAAATAGGCCTAGATCCGGACCGGGCCCGATAAATTTGGCCCGGCTCGGTCCATTTTCATGATAAATGTAATTCTGAGCTACATTACAGATTCACCAAGGAAATTCGAAAAGAGCGCCTTAGCTGACTATAGAAATGCCGGATTCCCGATTAATGAAATATTCGAATTCAGTAGTTGCGGACTCCGAACCGGGCCGGGCCCAAGTTTTTGAAGTCGGCCCGGTTTCCGCCCCCTGAACGGCGCCAGCACCTTCTGCTCCACACAGATTTGGCCAAATCTTGAATAAAATACCCCAGACCCCCTTCTCCGGCTACCCTTTTTCAGTTGTCAAAATAACTATTCAATTTTCAACCCTACAACCAATGACTGTGAAATTTGCCGCCGCCGCGTTGAATAATCCAGCTGTGCGTAATTGCGTATATTTCAATAATGTAGTTAATTGCGGGTGCGGAAATACAGGCGACTGTGGTGGTGGTGGTGGGTGGTCTTGCATAATGTATAGAATGACACAAAGTGGCTGATGTAATGCAGGAATGGGAATTTCACCGGCCGAAATTTGAACAGTTCGGCCTGGGCGGGCCCCTTTTCACACCACGTCCGTTTCTTACTCTGATCTACTGGGCACAAACCGCTTGCGTGGCGCTCCGCGTGCAATTTTACTACTGCAAGTTTACTGCAAGTAGCAAAAGTTAGCAATTTCACCATTGTTTTCAAATCATGGGTTACGCGGGATATTTCCGACGACGTTCATTTCTGTGCGGGACCAATTTTTCTTAAGTTGACCAAATTGGCTATTTCGTAACGAGTGCATTCTGCAATTCGATTTGATCAGAACTTAACGGAGGGTCAGAGAGGGCTCACTGAACTTTTTCAAGACTCGGACCCGTCTGTTGAGATGTTCGGATTTGAAGTTGGCCACGTTTTAAGGATATAGTCGGTATTATAGGAAGCAGCGGTGTTATATAAAAAGGAATGAAAATTTAGTGAATTGTAAACTTTTCTTCAAAAGTACATTCATTCTAATCTATTTCCACCTGTTTCTAGGATACTGCGCTAGAAGTTTACGAGCTCTTGATACAGACTATATCTGATCATTCATATCAGACAGTTTATAGTCCCAATCAAGGGTGGGAGCCAGAGATGTTAAGCTCGTCTGGTCTCATATTTTGGAGTACCAGACCTGCTCAGACCTGACCAACTCAACATCTTTGGTGGGTTGACCCGATTCAAAAATTTTGGGCACGACCCTGGAGCACTCCCCGAAAACTCGGCCGTCCATTGTTACCTATACCTAAAACCAGAGGTGGTTATCCGGCCCGGCCTTATATTTTTGAGCCCAGGCCGGGCCGGACCGGCCGGATAACCAGCTCTGTCTGGAACCCCAAATACTGCTCACCTGCTCCTGTTTCTCGTTGTCATTTCCTTCTCCATTTTCTTTTTGTCCTTTCCTCTGCCGAAGCCCATCGACCATTCCGGATTCGCCTTTTTTTGCGTCTGATTCGAGTAAAGTCTGGAAAGTCCATGGATAGAAATGTATTTGAAACTTTATTTGAAGTTCGACTGGTACGCAAGAAAAGAGCGCGGTGTTATGAAGTACTACAGTTTGGAATGGGCCCTGGCTTCCCGGCTCGTAGCGCCCTGAGGAAGCGGGAAAGCGCAAATTCAAATGGTGAATCTTGGTGCTCAAGTTTCGGACTATTTTGTTAAGGAATTCCTTTCAATTTATATTTCATAGGAAAGGCCATAGCTCAATCTGTGCGACTGAGTTTCCCATTGCTTTGTAATTCAGTTATTGTTAAACCGTGCACTAGGTCTAATCTTGAAAGAAACAATATTTTGGCGAAGAGTAGCTAAATTACAATTTATATTTGATGGCTGCTGAGGTTCTTACAAAAGTTTGAAGTTTCTATATTCCTTTTCGAAAACACGAGATTGGTGATCCAGATAAGATAGTAAGAAAAATTGCGCTGCTCTGCTCAAGCCAAAAACAACTTCTAACTGATATTACTAGTAGGACTTTTAGGAGGATGCACGAGCGATTCAGGACAAATATTTGGGAAAATTCAGCTATTGAGCATAGTAGCAATCTGAATCCAACCCATAAAAGTATTATATTTTATATTCCAACAGCAGCCAGCCCTGAAATTGGGAAGGCCCGATCTGAGGTTTTCCCAAAAATTGCAAAAAAGAACCCGGCTTTCAATCCTCACTCCAGTTTTAGACCTTACCTTTCGCTCGAGATTATCAATTCTTTCCAACAGAGCGTGTAGACATTTGGCTAGATTCTCCGCATTTGCCTTCAGTTGATCTAATTCAGGCTGAGAATCCGACATTTCTATAAAAGAGAACGGATCGGATTACTTTTAAACGTATGCTGAAAGTGGAAGATGAGAAGTTGGAAAAGTTTAGAGGGAGATAAAAATCTAAGTATAAGTGACTGGAGCAGGGCAGAGCAATTATTCGAACTGATCAGAAGTGAAGGTTCGAGGAGAGGGCCTGGTCGAGCTCTGGGCCAGTGCTGGTTACCGGCCCGGCCTGAATGTTGGAGCTCAGGCCATTCCCTTCGGCCACGGCAAGTTAGGCTTGGTCAGTTATAACATTGTAGAAACAGTCTATCAAGTATATATATATAAATCGAATAAAAAAGCTGATGTTAATTTCATTCTTATAGAAATTCAGCTTTCTCTTTTTTTCTTTCTCTCATTTTCTTTTTGCCAGTGTTGGCCATTTCGAAATAATCGCGGATCTCACCCGAAATAGTTAATACAATACTGCTCGAGTCTTGTATGTAGCTTATCGAATATTTCATGGAACACTTGGTTATCCATGGGTGTTTCTAGTAATTCAATAGCCTAAATTGTTTTCATCATCTTTGAATTTTCGTCGTTTAGCGCCGTAGCATAACATAGTTATATACTTGGTTCATTAGAGTACGTAACTTGTCCACATCGGGGGTACTTGGAAACTAATACATTAAATTCAAGCATTTGTGCTGAATATGGAATACAGAGCACTATTTTGATCAATAGGAGTGCTGGAATCGTGAAGGTTCAGTGAAAACACGGTCACAAAATGATCGTTTGGTTTATTCAGGGATCAAAATATAGATTTGATTAAAATCATTCGAATGAACTTTGTGGTAATGGAAGAATGGTATGACAGTCTATAGCAAAAAATAACATATAGAAATCAGTACTAGCTACATATATGGATTAATAAAACCTCCTCGATGATTTTTACCATCAGGACCGCCCTAGAAATCAGCCGGTCCGTGCCTTGGATGTTCTGCCCGGCGGGACCAAGTTTGTTGAAGTTGGTTTGCATTATTTTACACACGTCCCCTGTTTTGACAATATATAGAAAAGCTTATTGAAGTTTCACCAAATAGTGAGAATTTAAGTCACGGTAAAATGGTGTCTTTATATAAAGAGTATAATATAATCCAAAATAGTTTACTCAAAATCCCAAAACTGCTTCTAAAATCCATATATTTTTCTCCAACTGTCTCCGATCACGGTCGGTTGACCATAATTTCGTTTCTGACACTTATTCAATGCGATTTCATTTATGGAAACTGATGTGGGTGCAGTTGGACCATCTGCTCATTTCGGAATATTAAAACAGACCCAAAATGAACCCGGCCAGCTAATATGGGACGATAAATATTTCTTTATGGAATTATTTGGCTCAGAATGATTGTGCTGACTCGATGGTGCAGATTATAACCAGCCTCAGACAATACCGAAAATAAAAACGTATTTCCCTAGATAGGGGCGAATCAGCTCACTGCCTGCACTAAGAAATCAAATATAACTGATTTGCAAACTATTGAATTTCCTTTTGAAAATATGGCTATAAAACTGGGCAAACATCTATGGTTTTCTGAATAAGGCAACGTTTGCGTGTGCACAGCTAGGCAACGATAAATGCACACGTAACATTTCGTGAAAACATCTGCGAGCTTCAGCGTCTATAAAAGCAATCAAATGGGATACTAATTTCCTCCAAGCAACTTTTAAAATTATTTTGCAGGACACTTTTTCAATAAGAAAAACTAAATAAATCTTAAACGCGCACATTAAACTGCTTTAACAACAACGTATAAAATAATATAACATATTGGAGCCAATTATGAGAAAAAATAAACTAGAAATTGTATACAATCTAAGAAGCAAAGACAACAAAATAACAAAAAGAATCCCCTATTCAATCAAAACTGAGTGCGAATTATAGTAATCCAATAAAATAAACAAATGAGCAGACAGGATTGGCCTAGGAGGACGACTAATAAAATATTATAAATAATATGAGAATATAACAAAAACAACAAAGTACTACAAGAGCAATGAGTCTAAAATTATGACATCGGTCGAAGAAGCTTAATAAAACTTCTCTCCGAATAGCTTCAGGTGAGAGTAAACAAGAGAACCTGCGAACTACTAGGGCTAGGTGGTAGGTAACAAACTATTCCAATAGACAAACATGAACTAGGCAGACTTCACTGGCACATAGAACGGGCAACTCATAAGCAAAACTATGGAATGGAATTTTACGCCAACTATCAAAAAGTGGACACTAGATTAAAAATTGGATAGCATTTTTGAAACGTGCAAAATTATGAGAATGTGATACCAGTCTAAGCATATGTACGAGCGGAATATGAATAGAAACAAAATAACAACAACTTAAAGTACCTACAGAAAGAATAAATATGAAATAAGTGACAACAATCACGGATGAAATAAGAAATCTTATGAAAAACAAAAACTACTCCTAAAATTCTTTGGAATTGGATGATGTTGTTGTTTGTTATGTGTGAATTGAGTGTATGCATTGGCGGTTGCATGCAGCTCACTCCTCCTCAGTAGCAGAATCGAGTAGAAGACTCCGCCCCCATGAAGGCGCAATGGCTGCGTATCGATCTCGAACTGAATGCTGAAAACATCGAAATCCAGCTTGAGAAGAAAATAAGAGGCGCTTACTTTCGAGGCGGCTACATCAGTTGTTGCATCATCTCCTTCCAAGTGGCACACGTAGAGATAATAGTGAAAACTATCTCCGAACTCTGATACCTAAATAATGGGCGTGAAAATCGTATGTTCGCTGAACAATACGCATATGAAGCAATATTTGACAAATGATTACATTATAAAAATGTTTTGTGCAACACCTGTTTTCCATTCGTATTATGCTAACACAAATCGCTTGGATTAGGATAAACCAGATGTCAAGCTGTAATCTAGCGCTCTTCAATGCATAAATACCTCGACATTCCATTTTGGTACTCTGTAAAAGGCGGGGACCCGAAAATGTGGCTGCGTGAACGAAATCGACAGAAATTTGCCTAAAATAATGGCTTTATTGAGCAAGCGGTCGTAGACACTTACCACTCGGCTTCAAAACTCGCTGAACAGCTTTGAAGATGCATTCCAGGGTTTCCAGAGCGTAGTCAGAAGGATCCCATTGACTCTAAAAGCATTAGATCAGTTTGCAATTCAGGCGTATTCAGTTCTCTATCTACAATCACTGCTAAGGCGATATGAAAGTGTAAGAGGACGAATGACGAAATTGTTCAAGAACGCCAACAAAAACAATAAGCATACCTTTTCCGCGACCAGCAATGCCTCTATAGTAGCCTTTTCCAGTACGATATCCACCGAGCCCGAGGGGACTTTCTCGAGTGATCGAATATCATCACATACCCAATCCATATAAGGGTAGCGAGTGCTACCCGCATCCACCAAGACCTTAACAATAACAAGATGGTGGCATGAAGAATGGAAGGACCACGCCGTAAGCGATAGTTTAAGAAGGATAAGAATTACCTGTGAGTAGTCTACATTGACAATATTTGTATATCCCAGCTCATGAAGTCGCATCGACATCTGACTGCTGCCGCATCCTATATGAAGAATCCTACAAGAAGACACATGTTACTAATGAATGTGATTTGTCAAGCGGGTATTCCGCATTAGATACAGTTATTATTGATAAAGTTTTGAAGAACATAATTTATCTGACATTTTTTTAGCGGCATAAAATCATCCAGTAGTTCAGTATATATCCCAAATCAAATAGAGATAACGAGAACAGCTGCAGTGCGAACCAACCGTATTTTTATGAAAAATCTGAAGCCATAGACAAATTACCTCGAATCTATCTGAAGATGAGGAAGGATCAAATGCTTGAACGAGTCGAATTCGGTCAACCACTCGAAGTTGTCCTCGGTTTCGAACCGTTTATCCCAATATGACTTCTGAGCATATTGCAAGTTCGATTCCATCTTAGAATATCGATTACGTTTTAATTATATTTCCCCGTTATTATGCTTTGTTTCTGACAATAAAGAACACAGTATTAGAGATCAAGTACACCCTTCATCTATATAACAGATTCAACAATGATGCACACCACAATAATAATGCCAAACAATAAAAATACCAAATCGAGTGAAAACTGACAAAACTGATGAACAATAAATACAGCTACTACAGGGCTGATAAGAAACAATAAAAACATATCGAAAAAGCATTAACACGCTATTGTATGGAAGTATTAAGAGTTGAACTACAATAAATTTAAACACAAAGTTTACAGGAAAGGAGATACACCTGGGCGACGTCTTCCTCTTCCTCCTCTTGGTCTGTATGCTCCAGCGTACACGTATTTGATGATCACTCCACCTCTGCCTCGGCCCATCATTCCGCGTCCACGAGGAGGTCTGTTGGTGGAGGAAATTCCTGGCTTGTTGGTGCGCTTTGACACTACCTGAACAAACAATTGTGTAAACACAGGGAGAAGAAAACTGTTACCTTAATCTGTCGTCCTTTCAAAAGTGTATCAGTCATGGACAAAGCATTCTGAACGCCTTCTTTATCGGCGAATTCAACATACGCAAACCTAAATGTAAAATAAAACGGAGAAAAAAGAACAATAAACTAACCCTTTGGGATGACCGGTAAATTTGTCACACTGAATGGTGACTCTGTTGATTGAACCACACCCGTGAAAATGAGCTTGAAGTTCTTCGGCAGTTACACTATAGTCAACCTGAAACAGACATCGAAATAACGAATATTTTAAAATAGTACTAACATTGCCTACGTAAACTGATCTGGCATCAGCCTCTGCTTTCTCCTCTGGTGTCTGCGTTGGAACACCATTGCCGGATGACTGAGATAGACCAGAGAGATTCATCTGTCCCTTAAAAATTCGAATTAGGAAATCTCAATAGCAAAATAAATAAGAATTCAAAAATAAATAAATAAATACCTCAATGTCGCTCTGAATCTGCTTCAATTTTCTTTGTTCTTCTTCTAATTCCGCCATCTGGGCTTCCATAGCAGAGAGGTCCTAAGACATAAAAATAAATGAAGAGAAAACACAAATAAATACTTACATGATCGTCATCAGTCATAGATTCTTCAGCTCCGCTGTTGAGGAGATCTTCCTCTTCTAGTTTAATTCCTTCAGCCATTGTACACCTGAAGCTAAATAAATAAGTGAGATATATTTAAAGAAAGAAAAAGAGAAAAAAAATGCATAACAACAATGAGGAATTATGCATGCAAAGTCTTCAAAGCAAAGCCTACAGTTATTCGAAAAGGGAGAGAGCACGTTCAACTAAACCTAAGAGTAAGGTAAAAGAACTAATAATGATCTTGATCAAAACTGAAATTATGTATACAGATAATTAACAAACAAAACGCATATATCGAGAAAGAAAACAGTTCAAAGCTTTAGAAAATTGCCTGTAGCCACACGCAACGCATGAATCAGTACGCGGTGCGTGTGCATAGAACTTGGACCAACTCTAATTCTCAGCTGACTGTTAAAAACTGTGCGCGCTAATTGGGAAAGGTTGAATTTATTTAAATTTTTATTAATTTCTTATAGGATCTTTATGATATAAGTATTGAAATTTTTCATGTTTCAGCTATGGCACGAGAAACACGAAGAAGTACGACGAGAAACTCAACCAGACAAGCTGATGAAGAGAACAAGGCTGAGGAAGACGCTACCAAAGCTAAAGAATCCACTCCAAAGCGAAAGGAGAAGGATAATAAGAAGGATGAAGCAAAGAAAGACGAAGAAATGATGGTTCTTGAAGAAGAACAAGAGGATAGCGCGGATAATGAAAGTGATGACAGCGACGATGATGCTTCAAGCAGTTCATCTGAAGAACCTCCTGTGGTAAGCAGTCCTGGTTATGCTGAAGCTTATCCCTATTTTTAGATTGAATACATGGTTCAAAATCGTGCCCGCCGATCCACAGCTGGTAATAAGATGTCAGCCCTGATGGCTACCGCCTCCCAAGAAGATGACTTCTATAAAAGCGCATATGGAGGTTTCAATGAAGTTAGTCCTATTCCTATTTTTCTCTGTTATTTTGCTGGTTATTTTTATAGCAAGAACAGGTGTGTTAGTTAGCTTATAGCATGGCTATGTTTTTGAAAAACGTGTTAAGATACACACTGTTTTCTTCTCCAAAGCTTGAAAAGAATCACTGAATACAACCACACTGGAAACTGAACCTTATTCCGGTTATATTTTATAGCAAGAACTGGATGCTCAGATAGCTAATATTGTACTCTGTCTATGTAAAAATCGTAATTACACACTCGGTAAATATGTTTACGTCTGATTAGCAGAGCCTTCCTTTCAGGACGAGGCTGACGATGTATACAAGTCCCCAGTCCACTCCGATGAAGATGAGGTAGACTCGGATTTCGACAAGCCGGAAGAAGAGGATGAACCGAAGAGTGGAGGCGAGGACGAAGAGAAACGACCAAAGCGGAAGAAGTTCAAGGTGTGTACTGCAGCTTTGAATTGCTGAATTCAAAAGTATCTTTATTTTTTCTCTGCGACTCAATTGAATTAATATCCCGTATTGGAAGGTCGAAACGTTGAGCAAGATGTAGAATTAACATTCTTTTTTTAAATTTTTTTCTTTTGTTTCACAGCATAGTCCTAATTTTAGGAGCCATCCAGAGGTGAATTGATAGAAAAGAACCGAAATTGGGTTGTAGCTCGTATGGGTGGCCCAACGGTACCTGCAAATGTCGTCGATGCCAAAACTCAGATCGAACGTTTGAAAGAGGCCGAAGAAACTGAACGAGTGAATGTGGAGTCCTTGGCCAAGTGAGTAGAAGATGTTTCCTTGTTAATCGTCCTTCTGAAACGTCACTCTCTAGTTGCAAAGATGTTCTCTCTTTGTGGCCAATTGAATGTATTTAGTGTTACGCTGTGTGTCACTCCAATTAGCCATTCAGATGCTTAGTTCAGTGCCATACATACTCAGCGAGCTTAATCAATAGTATAGCGCAGTTATTTATGTGCGCGCTGCTTATTGTTGTTCGCTTTCCGATATGTTTATTCTATTAGAACAACATTCACTGAATTCGCAGAACGAACATTTCGAAATTTTCTAACTAGCAGCTCTTTTTAGTCTTCAGTTGCCCGTAGTGTTAATTTACTTTTAAAGCAAATGTTTTCCAGATATGAGCAATTCGAACTTGAACGCAAGAAGAAACGAGACAAGACTGGTATCGCAAGAAGAATTCCAGCCCCATATATTTCGGTTAAAAGCACCCAATCTGGAAAACTGGTGACGGTTCCGGAGTTCAAGGTAGGCTATTTATTATACATATTGGGAATGAATTCCTTGGTGGACGCTCCACGAATCCTTATAGGTAGTAGAAACTATTGTTACCAGACGATAAGATTTTATTACTTGATATTTATTCGATTTCTTTCAGGAGTTCAAAAAACCCTTCCGTGCTCCCAAGTACCTGTGTGCAGTTACTGGTCAAGAAGCTCGCTACAGGGATCCCGTGACCGGTCTTCCCTATTCTTGTACATACGCTTTCAAAGTGATACGAGATAAATACACCAAGTATTTGAAATCAATCAAAGGAAATCCAGAAGTTGATAAGTATTTGTCTAATTTTGAATTATGATAGTGTAATAAATTTTCATTCTGTCACGTGTTTTACTTGCAAATGTACGGGGTTTATACCACACACAATAGTTACATCTATAACGAATAACAAATTGAAGGCTGACAAAAATTACAATTATTTCAGTTAATAATAGCAGTAGGAGGGTAGATGGGTTCCTGCCGACATGTCAGGTATAATATAAATCTATCTTCATCGGGTACATATTTGATTGTTCAGTCAGTCGCAGGATCCTGAACAGAGAAGATTTGTGCCTGTCCCTGCCGAGCTCGTCTGACCGGCTCTCACTGCAATGCGACGCATCCAGGTCCCTAGCTGCGAATCCCAAATTCGTAGCAGTGGGGACAAAAGCTGGCAATGTTCGTAAGCTTTCAAGTTCCGTTAGAATCCTTGCCTTTAGGTGATCGTGAGCTCCGGGGATAATCTAACCGCGAGAGCTGTTCAATCCGGAACGCTCCGGTTTCACAGGGTAAGATAGAATAACAGTCGTATTATAAAACAAATGTGAAATAGAATGAAATCACTGCCCTGACGTGGAATCCATTCAACGATAACGTATTGGCGTCGGCTTCATCCGACGGACTTACATGCATTTGGCATGTGATGGATGATATTAAGGTATGTTTAAAAATGTTTTTAAAATAAAGCTGTTGCCAAAACATACATATATAAAACTTGATGCATACATACAAACCATGACATATTCGACTAGAGTATTTGGAATATAGTTCAAAGCAATATGATATGTATGAAGACAATTCAAGTTCAGTTATACGGATAATTTGCTCAAGATCTTGATAAAATATAATATTATTGTAAAACATTTAGGCCTGCACAGTTCGGACCCGGAAACGGCCGAACCCAGTTTCCTGCCTAGCCTGGCATCCAACCGTGGATAACCTTCTACTGGTCGGTAGCAGTACGGATATATTCCTATGGAATTTAGAAGCAGACAGCATTCTCTGGCAGGTAGGATTTAAAAAAATACTTAGACTAAATTTACCAGCAAATATAAGATACAGATCTCATCGTTCATAATAAAAGTTAGATATTTCATAGTTTTACATAGTTTCAAGTCAGAAAGGCGGAATTTCCGAAAACCAAACCGTCAAAAACGAACTATTTTGAAGGCGATTTCAAGATTTTCAATAAACGAAAAAGATATTCATCGTATATACCAGTAGTAAATTGCCTATATATTCTTTAGGTTAAAAGCGATGTTGTGCATTCGCTATCCTTTTCCGAAGATGGCTCCTCATTTTCTATGGTTACTAGTGGGATACCCAGGTAATGGTCCAATCATTTTATTCCATATTCATCTTTTACAGTTTGTACATTTTTGATTCCCGAACGGGAAAGGTTATTTCATATAGGAAGCTCTCATACAATGGTAATATCATCCGACAACCCGAGGTTTGTGAGCTATCTTTACGTTTTCAAATCGTTGTTCTTAGGCTATGATGCTCAACAGCGGCTATGTTCTGCTTTGCGGACTCAACTCGGCTCCGGATACTCATCAGCTAGTTTTAGTGAGGTTCGTTTATTTTATTTTCGTAGAAATCGTATATTATATATTCTATTTATTTTATTGTAATTTTTTCCAGGAGCGGTGATATCACAACTCCAGTTTCGGCGTTGGATTTGGATGTTTCCACAGGTAGCCGAAGTTGGTTTGTATTTTTTGATGCGGATCTTTCGATCATTTATGTCACGGAAGAGGTAGGTGAAATGATTAATAATATAATTATAGTAATAACACGGCTGTATTTAAATAATTTATGCAAAACAACTTATATGTTAAAAATATGATATATTACATATCCCAGCATTTTATTTTGACTACTAACTTGTAATCTATATAACAAAGTGACGGTATTACAAGTTTATTATAGGGTTCCTCCCGGATCCAGCTATTTTCTCTATCCCTGGATGCTTTGCCGAATCTGGAGCTCCTGGCTGCTCTGGATGGATTGCCGCCGTTCAGTATCATGGTTGCGAACAGCAAACGCGCTATAAATTTAGCAAAACTAGAGATTGCACGCTTCTTAAGGTAAGCTGATGTGCATTGATATACAGACTACTCATTCTTGAGTCGGCCCGTTGGCCCGGCTTGGTCCAGGACCGGCCGAGGTTCACACAATTTACAGCAGGACCGACCGATCCGAAGTCAAAATCTTCAGCCGGTCCCCGTAGAGATTTCCGTTTATATGCAATAGTTCTTGTTTTAGTCTGGATGAAAATATGAAGCAAATTATATCGTTTTCTGTATCTGTTACCACTATTAAGGTTGGTGGTTATTTCGGTATTTTATAGTCTGTGGTCGTAGTATAGAAACGCCCGGGTGGTGCCCGGGCAACAAAACTGATCGGGCAGGCAAAAATTGCCCGGGCTCCCACCCGGGGGTTTCTATTCTACGGCCACTGTCTTCAAGTGTACCGTCCAAACGCGGCTAATCACCGCATTTGGACCTTAGGTATGAAGACAGACCACAGGTGGTTATCCGGCCGGCCCAGCCTATTTTCGACATTCCGGCCCAGCCCGCCCTGTGCTGAAAAATATCAGGCCGGGCCTGATAACCACCTCTGAGACATACTATACATTCCTTATAGACAGGTTAAACTTATATGTAAATTTTGTTTCACTAGGCGATGCAAATTTTATATTGGCTTATTTATCTTATGATTGTTGAACCTATTTCACTATATGTTTTTTAGAATGACCGGGAGCTGTATCCCCCAACGCGAGGCTCGACCCCTTCGACGTCACTGGCTGAATGGTTTGCCGGTCTTGATGCTGCCCCAGTTCTACTTCAGCTTAAGCCAGGTAGACGATAACTGGATAACAAGATCAAATAGTATTAGAATCTGACAAACCCAAACTATAAATACCCTTTATTATTGTAAGTCGACTATTAAGATACCGTGATTTCTGAAATCAAACTGAAAACCCTAACCCGAAGATTCAATCTTCAAGAAACTGAAAAGTTTTCCTGTTCTCAAGTGTCAACAAACGATACATAGAAGAAAGAAGAAACCTTTAATGCAGCCGGGCCGGCCCGGAACCGGGCTTTTTGTGGTGATCTGATGAAAATATTAGATAATACGGTCGGTGGACTACTTGCTTGCAGCCAGAGCTGGTTATCCAGCCGGCCCGGCCCGGCCTGGGTTTCAAAATTTCAGGCCGGTCCTGGCAGGGCCCTGCAGCTAACGGTCTAAAGGATTTGAATTAGAGCATAGATTTGCTCTAATTGCACTAATAGGATCTAATACGTTGCAGTTCGTACCGTAACCCCTTGCAAGCGATTAGTCCACCGACTATATGTTTTGTTTTATTATAAAGGATTATTCCAGGCCTGGCTGCTCAGACGAACAAGCCGGTTCTTCTGAAGGGAGTTATGGGTAGTCCACAGTTGATGACTGCAGATATCAACAATGACAGGAAGTTTAGGTTTCTATCGCAAGTAAGTTACATATAAATGAGAATATATAACTATAACTATACATATAACAATACTCTGTACACTATATATGAACATATCCAGTACAAAATACTTAAATACAAAGTTGTTCTTAGTACGAAATGACTGGTGGTTAGTTATATAAGCATTTATTTGAATCCTTAGATTTGAATTGATGTTGTAAATCTGGCAAGATTACTAGTTTAGTTATAGTCGACGGCCGGATTGCTTGCAGTTAAGGAACTGGGTATTATTGCGCTGGAGCGCTATTGTTGCCAGACAATCAAACCTATGCCCGGGCCCGGGCCGGTCCGGTCCGCTGGATGGTCTGATTGTTGCTAGTCGTCAGTCTGCATTTCTTGAAATCCGCAATCCTTTGTAAATATATGCGCTCACTCTTGTAGCCCGAACGTATTCCTTAAAACGATCCATCCGTCGGAAATACTAAGATGGAAACTCAGATTGAATTTGAAATCATAACTCCAGCAAGAGTACCTGTTACTTCAGGTCACTAAGCCGGACTACCGCGCCAAGGAAGAACGAGATGACTGGGACAAAATCCGCAAGGAAGAAGAAGTTAGAGAAAGAATTCAGTCGAATAGGGAAAGCGTTAGGTGGGTGCAGCGGTATTCACGTGCCAACCCGGGCAAGCCCGTGGGTAAAAATTTTGCCGCACGGACCAAATCAGCCTGAATCCGGCAAGGAGCTAACTACGCACAGCGTGTACAGTCTAGGTTTTGAAAGGAACTGTAACGGCAGGTTTAAACGGAGTAGTCTGCATAGAATCCGACGATTTTCGCTGGTAACTTAGATCTTGAAACATATTTTCCATATAGTCCATCTCAAAACCTAGGTTTCCAGCGCGGTATCACGAGCGGGGCGGTGTGTTTAAAAAATGAATGTACTTTTAAAGGAAACTCACCACGTCGACCGATTTTACAATCATTTTTATAACACTGCGCCCCGTTGGTGATACCGCGCGGGAAACCTAGGTCTTATGATAGACTATATATATCGTAGTAGGAAAATAGATCCCTCTTTCAGTGCGTACAAATATATTGTAGGCAAACATCTGTCCTGTTAGATCATCTAAAATGCATATGAATCCTCTTTCTTATGTGATTCCTTCTATTATAAATGCATGAGATCCATTTGTGATTGAGACCTTCGATAGGACAAGACATCATTGCATACATTTTGTATAGTCCAATAGAAGAGTAATGATGGATTTTTACAAAAGGATCTCGTTGAAAATGGTTCTGAAAGTGTTCGATAAACGAAAAATACGCAAGTATAGGCAGGGCCAAGAGTAATGATGAAGTGTAATTAATTCAACGCTTTTCTGAGCCCCTTTTGCGAGCACCGCGTCAGCATCTGGCGGCTATAGCCTCCAGATGCTGACGTTTATTACTCTCCGTTTAATATTGTACTTTGCAAGTATGCGCGTGCAATTTGCCTGCCGGTGCGGTGTTAGAAATCCTATAAATACGCAAGTAACACCTAAGCTGGTTTATTCGATCTGTTCAAAAGTGGTAACGGGCCGGCCCAATTCGAAAATTATGGGCCCACACCCAACTCGTTACTTTATAGCGATTTCATTATTGTCAACATACAATGGTCCCCTTTCCGATTTTCCAGTTAATAGTTTAAGTTCATGTTCCTTTTGTTTACATAGATAGACAACATATTGTATTACCTTCAAAGGAGGCGGGGCTAATCTGACAAAGTGTTCTGGAGCAGAACTCGTTATAATTAGATAATGAATTGGTGAAAAGTAGTCTTGAAGGTGAAAAACTTATCCAGTTAAAGTCTACGGACAAATCTCATGTAGTTTAAAGGTCTATTTATTAAAGGCGAGCGCACTATTATATCGGTTACTTGTACATATTCTTTCGATTTCCGCGCTCCTTCTAAATTCTACAGTACACCTCTGCAAACGATTCATCCGTCGACT
>JAQGAV010000361.1:0-35106 GCA_034691345.1 Phasmarhabditis papillosa
CACAGATATTTGGAGGATGAAGTGAGACGAAGGGACCATAGGGAGCCAGGACTCCATTGCACAGCACCTGGGGAGCGCAATGGAGCTATCTTTGATTTTTGTTCAATGTACAATCTATCTTTACACCTGCTCAAAACATTTAGGTTTACAAGCAATCGAACATGTTATTTTGAATGAAAAGTATATTAATTAATTAATTATAGAATACAAAATAATACAATACAATGAAAAAAAAGTGCGTATAATACCTATGGAACGGGAGAGAGGGTCTTATAAGACCATGTTAACCCCTTTTGAAAGAAAAATTTCTATTCTTGGATTGATTTTCTCTTAAAGTTGATGCAAATCAAGATCAATACGAGTCAAAAAAGTGTCATATCGGGTCATAATAGGGGTGTGTTATTTAAAACTTTTGAAATTTATGTAATATTGCAATCAGCTGTTATAAAATCGACCTCTCCTTATGAAAAGTAAATGTATTGAGAACGATTTTATATTTAAAGGGACTGTAACAAGGTTATGCAGAATTGGTATAATTCGAATTTTCCTTTAAAAATATTATTTTTTTGTAATTAAAACATTAAATAGTTTTCAGATAATGATTTTGAACCTAATTACGCTCCTTAAACAAAAGTCGGCGCCGTCGCACCCAAGTTCTTAAAACGTTTGTTTTAACATAAAGTGTGCTGCAAATATGCATATTTTACGCACGTAATTTGAACCACTTTGAAGTACTTTAAAGAGAGGTTTAAATGCCGGCTGGGTCCCGCAGCGAACCTACAGTATTGCAGGCAAATTTAGGATTGGCGTTGATATACACCAAGCATTTCACACCTTTATTGTGGCAGGCGAGATATACGTACTGAACGTCGCTCCGTTTTAGATCGGGTTTTATATATTGTTCGGGTTTCCTTTATGTACATATAAATCTTATATTCTTTACCTTTGTTTTATATGTTAGGATCGGGGAAACTTGTGTAAGATTCAGGAGCGTTTAGTCACAGAGAGAGCCAAGACACTTTTGCTATCGTCAAAGGCGAGCTTTCTGTCACTGAATTCACCGGTGGCCTTACGTTCGCGAGGTAGATGGTTTGGGACTATTAAGGAGTCCCAATCTTTCTATTTCGCCGAATATAAAGTGTAAGCTACAGTAACCCGAACCAAAATGAACCAAAATAAATGAGATCGCGCATCTTTGAACTCAAATATCTCGGCTGCAAACAATTTTGCATATATACTTCCTCAGAAAGTTGTGATAAACGGAAAATTATCTTTCCTTTGGGACGTGTCGCAGTCCCTTTAAACTATTAAATTATTTAAGGTTCACACAACGGTTGTTGAACTAGACCCTTTTATGGCTGAAATTGCGCAGAAATGGTTTGGTCACACCGATACTGAAAGAACAACATTAATATTAGATGATGGAATAGAATATGTGAAAAGAGCTAAGCACGAAGGTAAATGTTTCAAAATTTTTCAAGTTTGGAATCTTATAGCGCCTTCAGTATGTAACACATCTAGCTGAAGCTTACCCAATCATTAAAACATTTTAGAATCTAAAGCACCGGCTACCACTCCCCACGTGTCTTCCTGTTGTTAGAATACAAGTTTACAAATTTTAGGTAAAAAGTTCCGTTCTTTGTTGTTGGATGCTTGCTACAGTGAATTTGAACGTCCCATTCTCTGTCCGGTTGATGGTTTCTTAAAGAATGAAACAATACAAAATATGGACGATATTCTTGCCGAAGGAGGTACGTAGATAGCCAAATCAACGGGAAACAATCTTCTTGTCATCAACAATCATTATTTACTAATAATGAAGAAATTGTGTAGTTGGGATGGGCGGCTATTTGGAAAGCCAATGGCGAACGTGCTGGTGCGGGTGCCGAGCCGCCCAGAGGTGGTTATCCGGCGGCCCGGCCCGGCCTAGGTTTCCAAATTCCAGGTCCTGGCCGGGTCCGGTTAGGCCGGGCAGTCAGCCGTCTGTTGTCAATAAGGTAAATGATGAACTTTTACTTTGGAGCGAGAGGTCGCGGGTTCACACCGGACCATTATGTTTTGTAACTTTTCAATGAGTTCCTTGTGCTGAGAAATGGCTAATTAGAAAAAAATTACAAATATACTGAAAATTTGCTTACTTATGAATTACTGAAAAACCAGGATACTGAAGGAAAAGCCTTGAAAACCGGCCTTCCCGGCCCGGCCTACCCCAACCTGACCCGGCCTTGCTTGGCCTCAAAAATATCAGACAGAGCCGGATAGCAACCTCTGGATCCGCCCCCTGCGGCGTGAATTGATCAAATTTACTCAATAGCTGTGTACATGTTTCAAATAGCTGTTCCAAAGGAACAGATTCACTGTTTGTTTTTATTTTCTTAGAACCTGAGAACGCCTAGAAACATTTGCTTTTAAGCTATTTACTGAGTGAAATTTACAGTATATGTAATTTTGGAAGTATATACTTTTCAGGAGTTTTGACTGTAAATATTGTTATTTCTCGTGACGTTGTTCCATTTGAAGACGACATACTTGCCCAGTTTAAACCATTCTTTCCATCTTGTTATCTATTGAAATTGTTTCCAGAAACAAGAGTAGGTTAATTACGACTAGTAACCGAGGGATTTATAGACTTGGAGTTATATTTCTATTCTATTGCTAGATTTTGCATATATCCAAACGCGATTGTCAGGTTACGAACGGGCTCTCCTAAATATCGTACGGGGCATAACTCGCTTCAAATTTGTAAATTTGGGGTTATATTTCTATTCTTTTCAGAATTTTGTATAGGAACAAATGTACAAATTCTGTTTCTAATAGTAGAGTATTACATAAGGATTAAGAATGAACTCGGGATTTAAAGGATTAGTAATTCTACCATGTCCGGATCCTAAGTAGCTCAGAGGTTAGAGTACTCGTTCGGTAGACGAAAGGTCACAGGTTGGAATCCTACCAAAAATCCGTTTTCCGAAACGTTCTCTGTCATGTAAGATTATCATATCCAATACGTCCGAAAGTAAATGTTTCCAACGCTTGCTTACGGTTATTACGGGTAGTCGATATCAATCCATCAGAATTTTCCGAATCATCATCCTCATCATCCCAAAGCTATTTATTTAATATTAGTAATAAAATTCGATGTTATCTATAATCATTCGATATCCATAAGTCGGAATCTAACATCTTGTTTTTTTTTAAACTGTTTATAAAATATCTATGTAATCCATAACAATTTATTAAAGATGCTCTTCTGTTCAAAACGAGAAAACTGGACTTGGAATGAGCAACGGGAAAGATTCTTGAAGAATATGGAGGCCGTCGACGAAACATTTGCATTCCAAATATCACAATTTTTAACTCAGTTATAGTTTATTCTGGAGATTTTCAACGAAGTTAGTATTTCCTTAACCATTAGACTCAGTAATCAAGAGTTAGATTCCCAGAGCAGTGTCCTCCGGAACAGTGGTGTTGTATAAAAATAAATGAAACATCGTTGAATTGAGAGCATTTCCTTGAAAGGTACATTCATTTAAATAATTGGGTACTCTTATAGTCCATTTCAAAAGGATAACGTGTCTTTTGCGTATTTTGAAGGAATTTTGCGTGTATTTTTGTTTTTCGAAGAATTCTATTTTTAACCATCCTTTATTACTATTGGATTCGACTATACCCCGTGATTTTTGTTGTTATAGTAACGTTTTCTAGTCATAATATTCAATTAAAATAACAGCTTTAAATATTTTTGTAGATTATGAAGTTACTGTTTTTACATTATGAATGGGTTAATGTATTCAGTTACTATTTTGGGGTTCTATTTTATTTATTGTAAATTGTTGGTTTAGTAAATGTTTCAAGACATTTCGAATGTGAATTTTCTCGTTTAAATCAGTTTCAACTGACTTTGTAGTTCGAATCACTGCTCGGAAGAATGGAATTGCATCGAATATTGTATTTTTTATATAAAGAAAATGAGCAGAAAAAGGTCGATAGTTTTCAAAATTTTCCTACCGTTGCCCGGGCCGACCTTTCGGTTTTGCGGCCTTGCCTGGGAAAGCCTGCAAAATTCCTAATCATGCATAGTTTAAATATGCATAGTTGAAATTTGAGGTAAAACATTCCGTTCGTTGTTGTTGGATACTTGCTTCAGCGAATTTTCTTTGAGCGTCCCATCCTCTGCCCGCTTGATGGTTTCCTGCAAAATTCCTAACCGTGAAAACCAAATCTTTTCTTCTGACTGCCCGAAAAACTAATAGATATCGTAAACTGTCCAGTCGTTTGTCACATTGATTAAAACTGTTTTAGTAGACTTAGAGTTTTTGTCATTCGAAGTTGTTTTCACTTTATAGTTTAGTATTTGATATTCTATATTTATTCATATTAACTGTCTTTAGATGATTGTGAATAGGATTTTTGTTGTTTGTTTATAATTATTGAAATTATACTCATACAGCGAACACTATTTCACTACGTGTATGTCCGTTTAAATTAACTGTCCTATAATGTTTTTGATGAAGAAATTTGTATTTTGTTGTTATTTTTCTAATTTTATACCCAAAATCATCTAGTTGAGCCTAAAAATATGTGGAGAGCGAACACTATTTCACGAGAGTGGAAAGTTAATGTTCTGTTTTTAATTTTGTTTCGATGTTGTTATTTTGAGACTTTTCTTTTGTTAATAGTTTCTGGTTTTCAATGTTTTTCACAGAAATGAGGGCCACTAGTCTACAAATAACAATTTCATCATTGTTCGGATTAACCATTCTATTGGCTACAGTGGTGAGTCCATCTACAATGAAAAGCAAACTTAAGTTTCTTTCATTAATTTAAGTTTATTAATGCAAGTTGAATCAATCACTTTGGTTTTCAGCTGTATCTTAACATGGAAAACGGTGACTATTAAACATTTGAAAACTCTTCTGTCTACTAGTTTCAGTGCCCATTTTGTACTTGTTTAAAACTGTTGATTCCGTATATCAATATATATCACATTACGGGTGTTCTTGCTATTCTATCCATCTTTGGGGCAGTTAGAAGTCGGTTTTGCGGGAATAATAAGAGAACATTCAAGCATACATTCCACGGTTGCTCAATCCGGCTTGGGACGGGGGAGGGATCGAACCCACAACCATTCTTCCTTCCGGATTCGTAGGCCTGCGAGCTATCAGCTGAGCTACGACGCCCCTCTTTATAATATTCAAAGTAAACTCAAATAAAACCTCTTGAAAACATGGCCTTCGGTTGCTCCGAAAGCCGGAAAATGAGATTTAGGTCGAGAAAAGGATGCTCAAATGGAAATGGGAACACGCATTGTTGGTAGTCGGCGGGCCTAACGGCCCACCAAATACGTAAAGGAACAGCCCTATAAAAGTTGGAAAATGCAACACGGGTTTTAAATGTTTATTAATTTCAAGAAATCTAATATAACACAGTGTACAAAAAGTACAGAAATGGCCAGTGAAGTGCACATCTACAAATTAAATATAAAATATTACATTGAATCGGCGGTTGATTCTGAAGCTAATAGTTCTCTCTGCTCTTGCTACCCTGAAACAATTTGGTTAAGATTTCTTGTTGTTTAAAGTTGAATTGCTTGTTTGCTGAGTGTATATGTAATTCTGATTGACAGATTCAGTGAGAAAATGTATTTCGTCTGTTTTCTTTACTTCTTTGCCTTAAAGGAACATATTGGGTGTTTTTTCACGTTGATCTCAGATTAAGTAGCAATTTTTTACTTCTCTAATTTGTGAAGAAAACTGATATTGTCGAATCACTGTAGGCTAGGTAATAACGCCCTCTCAATGTTCCTTCAACCACTACGAAAATTAACTTTTCTTTAAACTAACCTCGTAATAAAAAGTGAGTTTGCCTGTTTCAGGGTCTAGCTCAACTCGACCATTTGTGTCGGTTCCTAAAAGATTCCGAACTTCCGAAACAGGTACTTCACGAAATTGTACAATGATGTTTAACCATATATTCTTCTTACTACCCTGTATTTTCTGAAATAAAGTTAACTAAAGTAAAAATGTACGATTTTTTGGAAACATCTAATAACAAACTTTAAAACAATGTCTAGCAAAAACAAATAGTATTTTTAAAGCCGATAACCATAATTAGTATAATTATATAATGTAACGATTACAACTTCTAGTCCTGATTGATTAACGCACCTGCATTGCGCGCCGTAGACCATCAAAAGTGAAACTGACAGATGAATTTTTTGCAGACAAATTGAATTCATCACAGTTTAGAACAATTTCTAGCAAAAACCGATCATCTAGCCAATGTAGATTCAAATGCGCATTTTCAGCACATAAGCTAAGCAAACTCCACTTTTTTCCACCGAGAACCTTAATTAATTCCATCAAACATAGGTTTTAACAAATAATCATAGAACACACAATGCGATATGTTTATGGTTTATTAAAACATGATAAGAACCAACTAACCTCAGTATTCATAATTGTATTTACCGAATCATCTTCAGAATATATGCGGAAGCTTTCGAGCGCGGGGCAGCAATCCAATAAGTGTTTCATTTCCGCAGGTGAGCGATCTATATGTTCACTGCGTAGATCAAACTGCTTGAGTTGCCTAAATATCACAAAGCTTAAAATTCTATTCTATTTTGACAAAATTCTTATATGGATTCTCACCTGAAAGTTGGTATATTGTTCACAAAACATTCGTAAACTTGTTGGTTCAATTCAATGTGGTTACTTATATGCAAGCGTATCACGTTCTGAAATGAATCTTACGAGATATAGATAGCCATGCATAGAGAGCTGGTTATTCGGCCGGCCCGACCCGGCCTGACTAACAAAATTTCAGGCCGGGTCGGATTAGCTGTAAATCCGACCGACTGGCCAGGCCGGTAACCAACCCTGCATGCATTTGATCACAATGTTTTCCAATGTTATTCTAATGTTATTTAGAAGAAAAGTAATAATAAGAAAAAAATAAACGAAACTGTGGAAATAAAAAACATTAACTTACTTCGATCTTACTCGCGTAATGGCAGAACACTTCTAGTAATGTGTTTGCATTATTACAGGTTATAATACGGGTAGACGGTGACTCTGGTAGATTCAGGGCCTTCAATACTGATCGATCAAGATGTAAATGCAGAAAATGATCGCGTATCCGTCCCACTCTAAATGTTACTCTTTTAAAACAATACAACTCGGTTTTTCGAGAATTCATTGATTTTGCTGCCTTATCAACAAGCAATGACTTAATTCGTCTTAGTCTTAGTCTTATTCAAAAGGAACTGCAGAAAAACCGCAGTCATGGAACAATTTACTTCATAAATTAAGAGTTTCATGTCCCGAAGACTGAATGTTAGAAAGGAGCCAAAGAAAGAAAGAAAGCTATGAAGATTCCGGAATGAATGGCCGAAACCCTGCGCCGAAGAGATCTACAGTTATTGTGTGATATGTGCGATTACAGGAAATAAATAAATAACTTTTCATAAAACTGAAACTCACTCAATTTTGTAGACTGGAATACGTGTTAGACCATAGCGTTTAGCAATTGCACCTATGACAGAGTCCATCTTTCGCAAATGAATAAGTTCCTCAAATTTCACATACTTAAGAATAGAAGCATTCATTTCCATTGGCAAAGAAGACAAATTCATCTTCAGCGGAAATTAGGTGCCATTACTGTAGTTTGCTTCGAAACAATTGAAAGTGTCGCGAACAATTTCCTTTCTATTATGGCAAATAGTTTTTCAAATAGTTTTTCAATCTATCGGTCACACCATCAATGCTCCATGCCTGCGAAACCTGTGGCCGGATCCACGAAAGCAAAAGGGCGTAACCCGGGGCGCCCTGACCCTACCTGGGTAAGCACCCCGATCCACGAAACAAAAGGGCGCGCCCTGGGGCGTGATATCAGGTACCTGGGTATGGAAATCGGCGCCCCGACTAATAGTCGGGTTATGAAGCCAAAACTGCACATAATTCTAGGTTTTTTGTTGGATTTCATGAATTTAATCAACTGTTTCATTACGCAGGTACACTCACCGCCTACTTATTGAATCAGAACTATTTTCACAAAGGGACATGAGATAATACAAAGTCATTTAAATTATTATATATTTTTAAAGAAAAATGAACATTACATTTCACACCCATCAAGTAACAACCTTCATTCGCGAAGCAACTGGGAATGATAATATTTGCTTTGTAAAACAAAACCGAAGTTTTCAGTCTAAAAGACAACCACGCCAGCGGCGGTGGTTGGGAGAATGAACTTTTATTCCAATACTGCGTTTTTACTTCCATTCCTTAATTTTGGCATTACTTAATTTTGTCGTTACTTAGTATTTGCTTTTTTACTGTTTTACACCTTAGCCATACCTCTATTTGAAATATTTTGGGTATAGAGTATTCATGCCGTGATTACCAAGCTTAACCGCTGCACAAAACATATGAAACTTGGATTACCCAGATAATTGATGCGAAATACTTCATAAAAATACATTTAAAGAACATTTTCCTTTGAAAAAATTACTTGCACGCGAAATGCGTCTTCAAATTGGCCGGGGCGTTTAACCCGACTTTCGTGGATCCGGGTCAGGGCGTCAGTAACCTGCCGGGTTATACGCCCTGAGAGGGCGCGCCCCGGGTTGCAACCTGTCGGGTCACGCCCTTTGACTTTCGTGGATACGGCCACAGGGAGCAAAAGAAGTTTCTAACCTCGTATTTTCGATAGATGCATCGAGGTTTCAAAAATTTTACGTATGTCGGTGTCGTCCTCTGAAAACATTTGCAAAATACGATTTGTCGCTTCCTAGTTGAATTTTTCAAGTGCTGCTTCATGCTTCAGGGGTTAATTGTCTATCCGTTCTTCGAACTATAGTCAGTTCTGGTGTTCCAGTTAGTAATTGGATACAGTCTGTGGTTGTGTAAACAAGATTGCCGAGTATGTGGTTACTAATCCAACAATTGTGCTAGTATTTACCGGTCATGATGACCGTATATACAATTGCAGAGTGATATAGTTAATTGTTAGTTTAGCTGTCAGCATGCCCCTTGATTCAGTATTCTTACCCCGACTCATCCAGGTAAACATCAGGCCATCTGTCGCATCTCTTTTGGTATTGTTTTGATGACTACGTTATAGGTAGACGTCTGCCACATATAATTATCCAAATGAGATATTTATCCATAAGCCTACTCTTGGCCGCTATTAAATATTATGAATTAGAACTAATGAGGGTAAAATACTCATTCTTTAGGTTGCTATTTTCAGCCTTATTTTTATCTAACCAAGCTTCGAATGTGCAATTGTAACCAATATATCCTAGGAAACTGGTAATACTTATTTCTTCTCAATGGTATTTATCTTCCTTTTGTTTGCTGCCATCGATTAGATAATCTCGGCTGCAAATAACTTCTTTGTCGGTGGTTCCAGTTGTTGTTCTTGAGACTGCTGCTACATTCTTCTTTCTGCTTCCCTAGGGGTGTGCCTGGATGGTTACTGGAGGGTCGACTAGTCGTTTTGTTGTGTATTTGTATGTATCTAGTTAAGAGACAGCCAGCATACTAATGAGCATTCAAGGATAGAAGACGGATGACATCGGGGGAAAATACGGAAACACGAAAGTTTTGTTGTAATTATTCAGATCCACTTTACTCATTGTGGGAAAATAAATAGATCCTCCCAAAAAAACTCATTTCGAGAATGTATCCTTCTAGTTAGTTGGCTTTTCTCCGGGAGTCTTCAATTCCCCGGAGCATTGCACTTCTTCGGCGGCTGTTATTTGTTGCTTGCGCGGTGTGCTTTCAGTAAGAAAAAAGGGATGAGAAGCAATTGGACATGCTTGTAGAATGGACAAGATGTAATTTACTAGCTGCCCGAAGAAGGCTAACATTATGAGCTTGTTTACCGAACTGAAAAGAACTTGTCGAGGGTAGATGAAGACTATTGCCTAAGAAACTTCGACTCCAAGATGCAATGGAATTTACATTTACTATAGGAAATGTAAATTCCATTCGATGAATATATGTGTGTGTGATATAGCATCTGGTTGGATAATGCAATTGCTCTATATTACTTGTTTATATGTTGTCGATTGGTGGGACGAGTAGATTCAGAGAGTCATGTGATTGCTTCCGAAGTCAATTTATTTACCACCAATATAGCTGCGGCTATTATCATATTCCATAGCCAGTCATGGGGAAGAATAGAATCAAATTGCATTTAATTTGCCCTCATAGTATGCTGGTGTAAATGGAATTTTATCTAGAAGACAACACTCATCTTTTATTTGTAGCTATTTTGAAATGTAAATTATTGCTTCAATGCCTTTTCACTACAACTATATGAATTATTGTCCCGCATGTTGTCCCGTTATGCTATGAAGTACCGCTCTCGGCGGCTGAAGTGCATTGCATGTCATCACATCATGACTATGTGTGAATATCGTAAAATTCGTAACTTTCCTTGTTGACAAACGCCTTATGTATCTTAGAAGTCGGTGTTAGCTGTTTAAAATAGTTCAATCGAGTTGAAATGAACAGAAACATGGTTTTTTCATTTCCAGTAGTTGTTTCAAAGATTATGATTTAACGCAACTGCAAATGCGATTATGTCTGAGTTTATACCATGATATTGAATAATGCTACTCTCTGTTCATGCTGTATATGGTTGTGGTGTGGCTTTTCGGTAATTACTTTTCTCCTACTGACCCCCTACTGGCTGCTGCTGCCGTTGTTGACCCTTCTTCGCTCCTTAATCCATTCGAAATTGCTAGGATATACTGCAATTTGCCATTGCCGTTAATGAAATGGTTGCATAATAAAAAATTAAAACGTGATGCTGGCCAAATACGAATGATTGACTAAACTAATTAATGTGCCAAGATATATAACTATTACGAATACGGGTTAGAAATTCAACGAGATTGAGTAAACACATGAATACGAAATGTTGTTTTTGTTTTGTGGTTTGGTGTTACCGCTTTTGTGCTCTTTGCTCTCGTAATTTGTTCATTTCGGAAATGACTTTATGAGCTTATTGCGTGCCGTTTTCTGCCAGCCGCTACGAGTCAACTAGATAAAATAAAATATTAGTGGGTATTAGAAGGGAATGTTTGAACATAAGATATATTTCTAGGCATTTATTTTGGGATGAGGATTTTAATTATGTACAGTTTAAATTTTTCAGGAAATTCATTCAATTGTGGATGACTTGTCTGTGCGACTAGGGACTGTGGGAGATTCATGGATAACCGCGAGTAATAAGACTCCCAAATACTTCGAGTTCACTCCAATTGAACTCTCTGCTGTCACCGAAAGACTCAGACTACCTGAACCAACTGCTCCAGGTTTGTATTCTAAATTGACTGTTAAAATTGTTATAAGTTTTGTTCGAAATTTGAAATTGGTTAGATATTGGATAGTCTCTTCGAAGTGATAACTAAATACGACCGAAATATGTCTTTCTGAAAATACCCTTATGAATCGAATATGCATTTTTGTAGATCCGAAGATGATGGCCGATATAGGCAACACAATTGAGTTTCTTCATCGAGTCATAGCCTTAAAGGTATTGAAACCAAATAAGTTGTTTATGGAATTGTATTTCAGATCCGCGGTTCTCGCGCTTGTGTTGGCACTTCCAACATTTTCTGGCACTCTTTAGAATACAGTCTGCACTTCTGCAAGAGTATATTAGCTCTATGGGTATATTTTATTTAGCAGAACAAGTTTATTAATTATTCTGATCTAGATAACCCATTCGAATGTTGCTCGTATTCGTGGTGTGGATACTTTTCGAAAGACGTTGAGGAGGATTGTTATACACTACTCTATGGAAAATTTGAAGGTGATCACAAACAGTAGTGAATCGAACTTATTCGATTGAAGGATCTTCTTTGTGATGATGAACCACCCGTGCCGATTGCTGAACTTGAGCCGTGGAGTCAACTTGAAGAGGCTGATTTTTCCTTCAACGAGCTGGTAGAATTAGATGAAACAGTTGTAAGTATTTGTAGTATCTACAGTCTAAGCTGAATCTTTGTTAAAATAATGATTTATTTTCAGAGGTTGCTCGGTCCAGTTCAACGCATAAATCTCTCGCATAACAATATAAAGGTAATTGTATGGCTATATTCACTCAGCAACACGGAAATTTTCAGGAGATTGGATTTTTTGTACAGCATTTATCGTGTTTGGTTGATTTGGATTTGTCGCATAATAACCTTGTTGTGATTGAAGATTGGAATACGCGGCTGGGAAATCTGACGAGATTGGTTCTCTCCAAGAATAGTATCAAGCGGGTAGAAGGTATCAATAAATATACTAATGAATTTTGAGTATTTTTTTCAAGGACTTTCGAAGCTGTATTCTCTGGAATATTTGGATCTTCGTGACAACCAGATTGACGACATGGACGACGTACACACCCTTGGACGTTTGCCTTGTATGGATCATATCTTACTACGCGGTAACCCAGTTCGAAAACTTATCGACTATAGAAGCAAAGTATTGGAGGCATTTGGAGACCGGTGCAAGGATGTCAGTATAATATTTGCTTCTTCTTTTAATTTTCTGATAATGTAGGTTAAACTGGACGGTCGTGTTGCTGATGCTCGTGAATTGGACACAATCAGAGTTCGTATTGCCCTCAAACAAGCAAAAATAGAAAGGGATGACAAAGATAGAAGACGTCGTGAAAAAATCGAGGAAGCTACCAAGTAAGTATTTATCTCATCATTCGTTTACGTAAAGCCCGTGAATTATGCCTGGATAGTGTTCTGTGACCTAACCAACTAATTTCCTACCTTTTTTCGTTGTGATAAAATTAGAAGAAGTGCTTGATTTACAGAAGATAGTGCTGTTTCAGATACATTTCTGGTGAGATTGAATCGTGTTCTTTGAATGGTTGATTTGTTGGCGACTACTAGGTGTCACTGTATTTTAATGTATATAGATATTTATTTATTTTTTGCCCAGTGATATTAATGATTTCTATTGATTCTTTAAGGTGCCTGAATATCCATAGATTGCTTTTAATTGGGGCTTTAGACTCATGGCTAGTTTAACATATCCTTTTGATTGTGAGTATATATTGGTAGGAGTACTTATTTATTCGTTGTGATGTGGTGCATACATGGTTAACGGTGCTTTCTCTTATACTTCCCATAGTCTGTGATGATGCTTATTGATTGTCTTCTTCCATATTTATGTTTGTAGATATTTTATTCTGATTAAAGGTTAGCATTCTCTGGGCTTGGTCTTATTTTAGAAACTTCCAACACATCCAATTGTTGCAGCTTGCGGCGATTCATTTCGTAGTTTCCTTCGTTTTTAGTGAGTATTAAGTAATGTCGGTTCGAACAGTGCTCGTACGCAACGGATCTAACATCTTGAAACTATTTTAGGAGAATTTTGGCAATAGATGTTAGATGATTATATTTTTGTTAAAAATAATGGTTTTGCCCGGCCACTGTCTCGTTTTTGCACTGTCTTTGTGATTAATGGGTTCAGTATTTCATTCAGTTACACGTATATAAACTTTGCAGCTTTTGAGTATTTGAAATATTAATCGACCAGGAAGAGATATAAGTGCCTGCAGAGTAATGAAAGATTTAATAGTCTAGATCTATCGGTATCTAGGTAATTGCAGAGTGTGGGACTCATCATGGTTCTTCATTTGTTGGGATTGGGATTGGCTTTGAGATTGCTGGGCTTCTATGACAACTAGAGTTCTTCCATTCTGTTTGCGAGCTCAGCTACAGCGGGTGCTTACTATTAGTTCCACAACTCTTTTATAAACAAGCAAACATATCTAATGTAAACTTTATTACACGCAAAATACTTACAAAATATAATAAAACATTATATTTATTTTTGTTTTAAAGGGCTGCTTCGCATCGTTGTCCTGTGAATCCAATGTTACAGAGACAAGTCAAGGTGGAAGTCGTTCCGAGACACAAACCACGCCCATTACAGTCACGGTTGGAGTCGCAAACGGCTAAATGAGATGATTATGGTATTGTGGAAGGGAATTTTCGGACTATTCAATTTTGAATCGGCCCGCTGGTCTGGCCCGGCCCATTGAGTAGTCTGGGAGTATTCGTGAAGGAGACAAAGTTTTGCGATTGAGCGGCATAGAACGTGTCTGCCCGGTTCAGTCATTTATCGGTTTCATTCATCTCTGCAGCAATCTTACCTGTTACGGGCCGGCCCGGGGCGGAATTATTAAATGTTAGTAATAGAAAAAGTGCGGGCCGATCTGGCCCGGGCTTTCTCAATTCTTCAAAATTTCGGCCCGGCCCGACTCGGCCAGCTCTTTTCGACAGGTATGGCAGCAATCCAGCAATAAAGAACAAAGTTTCGGGTTTAAGAACTTTTTACAAACTGCTTAGTCTTAAGGATCAGGTCCAAGATTTTCCAACAAAGAAGGTTTGGGTTCAGGGCTGCGCGACTCACTTTTCCGGATTTATTCAATGCCTAATTTCAACAGGGATCTTGATCCAGATCTATAGCCGCGAAGCTCTGTCTGGGTCCTACTTACATCAGTATTAGTTATCGATGGTCGAATATAGTGGGAACAATTTCGTATACTATTGGGTGTTTCCGATAGTTCATTCACTTACCTTCCTCGCAGTGCCGGCCCGAAAATCCCAGATCGCATGCACAGAAATAGGCGGTTCGTGCGCCGATGCAGGTGCCTCGGTTATTACAGTCAACACGGCCACAAGAATCCTAAAAGAGTTATCTAAAATAGGGGTGGGAAGCTATCACAAGAAGAAGCTACATTCCCGAGGTATGGACAGTTCGGCCGGGATTACGCCGGGCCCTTTCTCACTCTTGCTCTAAGCATCAGAAAGTCAGGGTGACGGATTGCCGGCCAGAGTTTCTATGGACGTGGCCGGCCATAAATCTGTTGGAATCGAGCCAAAATAATTAATCTGCGTTTTTTTAACACTTATTAGTTGGAATAAAGGTGCACATGAGTGTTGGGTGGCTAGATCATACCCTCCCCTCCAAGTTTCCAAAAAAAAATTAATGGATTGGCTCAGGCGGCCCGGACCCATGGTCTTAATTTATCAGCCCGATCTGGCCCATTAAATTCCCATTGCTGTAAATAGTATAGGCGGTTCTCCTTACAAGGTAGCAAATTTGCAGCGGTTTAACTGTTACATTGCTCCTAACTAGGTTTAGAAACGGAACTATTCATCGACTTACATACCGGTATAACTGCGGCAACAACATTGTTAGTCGAATGTTTCACTTGTTCATGAGCTGTTTGGTTAAGACTGTGAACCTAAACAGATAATATGTATTACAATTGTAGATAGTAGAGATCTATAGTCGACGGATGAATCGTTGGCAGAGGTGTACTGTAGTATTTAGAAGGAGCGCGGAAATCGAAAGAAAATATATAAGCAACCGATATAACTGTGCTCTCGCCTTATAATAAATAGACCTTTAAACTACATGAGATTTGTCCGTAGACTATGGACACTCCTGTCTCAAAACCAAAGTAAAACTCTAGTTTTCTTCAGTTTAGTTGTTCTGTGTACTGAGAAAGAAAGTTTACCCTTCTTTAGGAGTAGGAATAGGCCGGTCCGTGGTTGGGAATTCATACCTCGTCCCGGGCCAAACTGTCCGATACCCAGCACGCCGTCCAACGCGGTTGGAATTTAGTACGGTTTAAAAACCAGAAGGTTATACCGGTTTACCGATAAATCGGCTACCGTATAGAGCCATACCCACATGCATAGCTGGTTATCCGGCCGGGCCGGATTAGCTGTAAATCCGACGGACCGGCCCGGCCCGGCCTGGCCTCCAAAATTTTGGGCCGGGCCGGTAACCAGCTCTACCCACATCGACTCAATCAATCAATGTTCGTCACCCAAGTGTTCTATATTATAATATGTTTAGTCACAGTTGAGGCTTCTTATATACATAGAATATACATAGCATATACATAGCACAGTTAATAGTGAACTTTCAATAGAAAATGTGATGAAATTATTATGGAATAGTGTAGGGATTAGTACCAAATGTACAGGGCTGGCCCGTGATCAAAAATTTCGGCCCGTTAAATTCGCACCCCCCACTTTTGTAAAAACGCACCGCTCTGTCCAACTCTGACTTAACTTCCTGTATGGTCTCTTCTATCTTATTCTCGTCTACTCCATTTACATGATTATCTTCGTTGGTGGCTCGCTTCTTTCCTTCAGAATGACTATGAGTCGAATGTAAAGAAGCGTCGCCTCCCAAGGCTCTAGATGGCAGCACCGGGCCGTCTTTGACGATCACATCCTGGAATTTGGTGCCTTCATGGGTGGGACTTTGACGGGCCATCCCGGGTAGGTTTTTAATGCAACGTTGTTTAGGTTAACAAGGTTGATAGCAAGACCCCAGCTCCGACTTAATTTTAGTCGTAAAGGTCGAGATGAACCTGACCAGTTGTCTGCCATCAAACAATAATTCTGGAACTGTAGCAACGGTACCCGACAAGCAGGGCTGGGAAAAGGCCAGCCCGTTTCTAAAATTTACGGCCCTGGCCCGGACCGGCCGGGGCCGATTTCCCGAAAGGTCGGCTCCGGCCCGTCAAATTAACAGCCCTGCAGACAAGATTTATTTTGGGTACTGTAGGCCTTGTGACTCGTAAGAATGTGCAACTCCATAAAACATAACTAGTGAAAACAGAACTATTTTTAAATGAGAATTCTTGCAATCGCCCACAAAATAGTTTTTTGTTTTATGATTTTGTTCCCGCCAGTTTTGCTTATACATACCTCATCCGCAGATACAAGTAATAGGCCAGCAAATAAAATAAATATAGGACAGCGCCGTGACATTTAGGCGTTCGCAGTGGTAAAATACGCAATCTCGATAGATCGAAGCCGACTAACGGCGACTATTCAACAGCAGAACTGGGGTGATGTCAAAAAACGGGATGCGCGGTGTTTTAATTGCTCTCCGCCTGTTTCAGGCCGGGTGGTAACCAGTAATAACTACTAGATAATTACAGTATCCCATTATGTAACCGCGGGATCTCGACAAGACCAGTTTCGAGATTCCCTGAATAGAGATTTCGTAAAGTTCGATTGAGTTGGGATGGATTTAAAATTGTTTTAGAAAATGGCATGTTTGTGCAAAAGGACACCTAGGATCAGAAGGGATTTCCTTGATCTATGACGCGTATTCGATCTCTGGATCAGAGATTTTAGTCATAACCTGAAGAAATCAGCGGGTGCTTTAGCCTAGTTGTTAGAACAGCGGTCTCTAGATGCGTGAGGACGTGAGGCTGTGGGATCGACTCCCTGAAGCTGCAGAAGGCTTGGGGAAATATCAGCTCGTTTATCCCATGTTTCATGCACTCAAAGACTGAATGTTAGAAAGGGGCCATCTCTGCTCAGAAGATTCCGGATTGAATGGCACTGAGCCAAAGCAATCTACAGTTTTTATGTGATATGTGAAGATTAGCAAAATGAATCTAGAAGCCCGGGAGAAATCTGTATTTCGGGGATTAAATGACATAACAAGCCCATTAACAAATCTAGTATCTTCCGGAGAGAAACTTAAATCCTAATAGACTCAGATATAGTCGTAAGTCGATTGGAAGTAAACATTTACCTGGAAATCACAATTCTAACGTTAAATACTAGTTTCATTCAACGTTCAGAATTTAATTTACGTATTAATACAGATTGTTTTTAGGAGCCACCACAGAGTGAAGGAAAGGGCTTACGGGACACGGGATATTAACTTCCCTAATCCGATCGTTATACTTAGCTTCTTGGCTTCTGGCTAGATTGGAGAACTCTCCGGATTGCAGTATAAGTCTCGTCAAGAGAGCTACAACCTCCTAGCGCTAAGAATCCTAATTTCGGAATCCAAGACACAAACACGGACGAGTGTGGTTGAAGAGGATATACGTAAATTAAGACATTTCGAAAAATAAATAACACTCAAACTGTTCGCGCTCAACTTACCCACTACCGATTGAACTGGTCACAGCCGGTGTTGGGCGGATCTCTTTTTTCCGTCCCACGGATGCGGATCTGGATAAATTCTAAAAAGTTCCGCATCCCGATTCGCGCAGCCCTGATCACAACTCAACTTCCGAAACTTAAGCTCCTAACTCCTGAATCCACTACCTCCCAGTACCATCTTGGTGCTACCCTACAGTCTAGTCTGTTTTGTTGTCACTGATTGATAAAACAACCAGCACGCGGGATACCTGCTATGCCCATAGATGGAAAGTGTTCTTTTTACTTTGATACAACATTATTCAATAACAAATTACTTTCCGAATAGTTGTTAACGTTATTAGTTTAATTTTCCGAGACATGTATAATGTATTTACTATATAAAACTATGTTCACTTCAGTAATAACAATACCAAATGACGATATTGTTGTCAGAATCATATATTTTTATAAATGTCCTTTTTTAAATTGTTTACTAGTCTTTTTTTCGAGGCACACGAACGTCCTAACCGCGTGGTTGTGTTGCAAAAGTCTCTATTGCGGGTACAAAGTACTTGTTTTCGGACCAAAATATTAAAAATTTCACCCAATTAATCAATATATAATTAATTATAAGCACTTTGTAAACAACAATAATGATTAATAATGTAAAATCAACTCTGATGTCTATTTGCAGAATGACCGTCATTAAGTCAAAGGCCCTCGTTTATAAGCAATATGGAGATCCGAGAAAGGTAGTCAGCTACGAAATTCTAGTCGGTTTGAAAAGCCAATGTTTCCGGTTCCATTCGCTAACTGGCTAAAGGATTTCCTATATTAATAAGTTTTTTCACAAAACTACTCTTCCAGAAAAACCCTAGAAACGTTACAGAAACGTTCGTTACAAATAAAACTTAGAATAGTTCTGAACTCTTAGGTTCTCGAATTGACCGAAGTGGATGTTTCGGACAAATTGGATCACGGGGAAGTTCTTGTACAATGGCTAGCATCTCCTATTAATCCGTTGGATATCAACAGAATTCAGGTATTTTCCTTAAAATAAAGAAAACTTCGACAGCACAGGCGAAGTGAGAGTAGTAACAGCATATTCCATATTGTTCGGTTCAATCGATAATATAAACAATTGTTCAGTTCAGTCAATAAATAATGATAAACAATGTTAAGGGAACCTATGTAGCGAATGCACCTCTACCAGCTATAGGTGGAAGTGAAGGAGTTGGTAAAGTAGTCAAGGTGAGAAGAAAAATACTAGATTTGATATGACAGTGATCAATACTAGAGAAAGATTAAAAGAAAGGTCTAGTCTCTATCCTTGATATGCACAGAAATTGTATTATAAAACAGTTCTCTGGCAATTACGGGCAAGCCTGAGTTTCGGCCGGGCCGTACGTAGCCGTGGCCACATGTACTTTGTAAAATTGATCAAACCAATGACAGTCAATATACTAATCACACGCGATTGTCTATGAAATTTAGTGCGCCCACATATAACTGTCGATCAAAGAATAAACGATCAGATACTAACTGACCAAAGAACATACAAGGCATTCACAACCCATACCTCGTATAATCATTCTATCATATATGTAGAAATTATCTAGCAATATTTAAAAACTTTACTAAATAACTGTATACAGACGGCCACCGGAAGTCGATTCAGCGTTGGAGACCATGTAACATTTCGTGCCGCGGTGGAAACACCACTCTGGACTGAATATGGCGTTGTTGAAGAGGAACACCTATTCAAGATTGACAAGCGCATAGACATAGTAATACCTAGTGCTGAAAAATATACCGTAAAAGTTTAAGGCAACTGCCGCAACATTTATGATCAATCCCCCGACAGCTTGGCTGATGCTACGTCTATTTGTGAAACTGAATAAGGGAGACTATATAATTCAAAATGCAGCGAACTCGGGAGTAGGCAGGAATGTTATACAGCTCTGCAAGGGTAAGCAACAACACAAGCTGTCTTGTTACACACTTGTTTATAGCCTGGGGTATCAAAAGTATTAACCTTCTGAGAGACCGAACTAACATCGAGGAACTGAAGACAGAGTTGTGGAGATTAGGAGCAGACCACATATTCACCGAGGAAGAATTCGCAAAAACTGGTCGCAAAGTAATTTGCTAGCTTTAAATATTAATCTACACTTATTCAGTTTATACAAGAGATCAAAGTACCAGTAAAACTTGCCCTTAATGGTGTTGGCGGACGTAGCTCAATGATGATAGCTTCAGCTCTAGATTACGATGGGCTATGCCTTGTATACGGTAATTTACGAGAAGAAACGATTGCTAGGAAAGAAACGCTTAAGCTTATAGGAGGAATGTCGAGAAAGCCGCATGAATTTTCCACAACCTCTCTACTATTCCAAAATGTGACGGTGAAAGGCTTTGTGGTCGGCGTATGGACACAACAACCGCAAAATGAGGAAATTTTCTTGCAATGCATGACAGAATTGCAGGTGAAAAACAAAAACAATCTAAAAAACAGGTAAATTTAGCATCTTGCCACACAAGGAAAAGTCTTCGCACCACCTATGGACTACTTGAGAATGGATGATTTCCGCGATGCAATAGACCGCACACTACAACAGCGCAGCAGAAAACAATTGTTCCTAATGAAAAAAGACCAATCTAAAATATGAATAAAAAATCTTTTATTTCCATTCTTTCTATTAAAAAGTAACAACTTAAAATAAAACAAACTACGATCCGAAAAAATTAGGCGACGGGCTTCGAAGACTCTTCTTCAATGTACTTAATGAGATCAGCTCGTTCATCGACCTTCTTGAGACCAGCGAACACCATCTTAGTTCCAGGAATATACTTCTTGGGGTTCAAAAGGTATTCGAAAAGTGTTTCTCTGGTCCAGACGACACCCTAAACCTTAATGATTATAAAGACAACATTTGTAAAAATACCTTGCTCTTGTTGGCAGCAGAATAGTCGAATCCATCGACAGTTCCTGAGGTACGTCCAATGAGACCGTGAAGGGTAGGTCCAGTCTTGGTGGCCTTTGAGTCAACTACGTGACACTGCAGACATCTCTGCTTGAAGACCTTCTTTCCCTTCTCGTAATCTCCTTCAGGAATAGCGGCCATTGTTTAACCTGAATTGAAAATTTACAATAATAAGAAGCATATAAAGACTGAACAAAAATGCAGTAAGTGAATGATGCAAGAGCTCCTACTAAAATGCTGCGACGCACACATCGAAAATGCGCGGTACGGAGAGAGAAAGAGACATCAGGCAACGAGAGCATAGCTCCGCCCACAACTGATAAACGAAGAGAACTAAAATTCAATTCGAGAACCTTGGGACAGAAATGTTAATCAGAGCTGGGTATCGCCCCGGCCTAAAATTTTGGAGGTCAGGCCGGACCGTCGGATTTGCAGCTAATTCGCCCCGGTCTTAAATTTTGGAAGACAGGCCGGATAACCAGCTCTGTTAACAATGTTTGAAAGCGATAACTTTTTTAGTTTCAAAGATAATTTTAATAGCGCGTGGAAGAGCAATTTTAACTTCCTCAAACTCATGACACCTCTCCACAGTAGAAGCTACTACATCATTAGATATAAATTGAAACCAAGAGCAAACTTTCGATAGTGAGACGACTGAACGCCAAAACAAAACATAAATTTACAAAAAGATTTCATAAACAATTTATCCAATGGATAACAACAACAAAATCAGCTTAAGCAAAGTGGGTATTTGGTCTGCTGGTGGTGAAGACAGACACATTTCTTCTCTTGGTGACACGGTGGGGAAGAGGGAATCTGATCTTAGAGTTGTGGAACATCTTGACTCCGACTCTCTTGCAGTCTTCGGCCTTGATGGTCTGGACCTTGAGGATGTGGATACGGTCAGCCTGAGCGCGATGACGGGCTCCCATATCACGGTAGGCTTGGGTAACGGCTCCAGCAACGGAGACATCACGGTACTCGCGGTACATGTTGTGATGTCCAGTGCGAGAATCGTACTTAAGCCAGATTCCGTAGTTCTTTACGGATCCAGTATTCTTCTCGAAAACCTAAAGATAAACGGTCAATAACAGAGTTAGAGGAGAAACGAACCTCAGTACAGGAAAGGATTTCTCCGTTGGCCTTCTTCACACGTCTAAGCATAGAAACAAAGTACCAGAAGCGAGACTTAGCAATAACGTGGTTGGAAGCAAAGATCTGCATCTTCCATACAGGAGTCTCAGGCTCCTTTTCGGTTGGCAGCTTACGACCGATAACGGTGTACTCCCTGAGAGTTTCTCCTAGAGCCTTGGTTGGCATGTTTTAACCCTAAAAAAGAACGAAATGAAAGCTATACGACGTGGATAAACAAAAAAAATGGGAACTCAGCAGAGTAAAAAGAAAAGCAGGTGGAAAGATTTCAAAATATCCATTTTAAGACAAGTGCAAGGTCCGTCGCATTTTTTCAGGGTAATGCACAATAAAACTACGCAAAAATAACACAATGATTCCGCATTAACTACGACAATGCTTCATATACAAAAACTCAAAAGTAGACGAAATAAACGAAGAAATAAAAAAATTTTACGTTGCAACAGAAGAAAATTCATGAAATTTTGGGACCCCAAAACGCAATATGTGTAAAAAGTGTATCAATTAGTGGCGCGTTTCGTTACAGTAACCTTCTGTCACGATTAGAGCAGAATATTTAAGAAGGGAGCGGGAAAACACAATACTCGATTCCAAAACTATTTTTTGAAAGAATTGTTGGGATTTTAAAAATTTTGCCCTTTTAACATTCGTTGCCCAATGAATTTTACGTATTAATAATTATATTTAGATGTACTCAAACATTCGCATAATATCATTACGCGCTACGCGTTGTATGCAGATTAGAAAGAGTTCGACGAATGAAAAGGTATGTCTCCATTACCATCTATCATTATGTATGAACGTATTTTTGAAGCAGGAACATCGACTTATGCATATAGAGCAACAGTTCAATGCTATTCCACCGAAGGAGCGAAATAAGGAGGCGTTTATGACTGCGATCGGTTTGTTAGTAATTAAACTCGACCAAGTTCGCTGTTTAGCGATCTTCAAAGAAAGAAAATCAAGAAGCCATGTGGAATTTATTAATTCGGCACTGAAATTCATCAAGGAATTCGGTATTCATAAAGATGTTGAGACCTATAAAACTCTTCTGAACATATTTCCCAAAGGAAAAATGATTCCACAGAATACGTTTCAGGTAAATTTTCCACTTTTTTATGTTTAATTTTGTATATAGAGAATATTCCTGCACTACCCAATGCAGCAAAACTGTTGCGTGAAAGTCTTAGATGAAATGGAATGGAACGGTTAGATTTTAGGTGACGTACTCAGTAATTTAAAGTTCTAGGTGTTCAACCGGATAAAGAAATTCATGATATTGTTGTAAATGCTTTTGGTGAATGGAATTTTGCAACAAAGAAGGTATATCTCATTCGCTATTTTATTTATTTCATTACGGTAACCTAGATCAAACGAATGCTGTATTGGATGCCGAAGCTGAAACACTCGAATAAGTATTTGGATCGTCGTGATATCGAAGGTATTACTATTTCCCAGGTTTATATACATTTCTTGAAGATAAACAACTATCGGCTGCTGAATTAGGAGGTTTAGCTTTGAAAATGATGTGCCGCGATCCAGGAACAGAATACTCCTTGCACAAAGTAAGCCCATTCTTATTTTTATTTGATGTTGTACATGGTTTGGTTACTCATTTTTTTTTCTTCAGCTGAAAGAAGATGTCATTGGAAACCCTTCCTGGATCGCTAGTGCCCAAAGCGCTTTACAACAACAAATTATTAGTCGATTACCCGAAGGAACAGAGGTGAATTTAGCTATTTCAGTTTCACGTCATGATTTTCAGGTATTTATTGATGGTCCATTTAACGTTTGGCTCATGCAGAATAATATACAATACGTTCAAATGACATGTGGACCTATTAGTAAGCCTCAAGAATTCAAGGATGAATCGGTTAGTATTTCTCATTTGTTCCATTCAATTATTATTTGTGCAGAACGGTGAGGATTTGTCCAACTGGTTCACCGATTGGAAGAAGAGAAGTACCGCGAGACAAAATTCCATGCATGAGCAAAGTAGCGAAACTGTTCTTGCGTTGGCTGTGTTTGATAGGTAAAAAAATTATCTTATTACTTTCTATATTGTTCAAATTTTAGCAATAACAACAGAATGGCTTCGGTCTGGCTGGAGCAACTTGAGAAAAACAACCCCCGATTATCGAGCATGCAACCTCGTCTTCGTTTGGATGTGTCCTCGGAGCGGTAGCAGAAATAGGTATGTACATTTATTTGCAAAGTCACTATCCCTAATCGTCTTCTATTTTCTTGTGCGATTTCACTTCTTTATATGATACAACATATCGTTGAGGTATAGGTAGGGCTGGAGAGTAGCCAGTAGAGTAAGAGGGGTCTTCGAATGCCACCTGATAATCTTCTTTGCTATTCGATGGCACTTTCGTCACAACTCCTGAATGCAGTGGTTAGTATGCTAGGAACTGTTGTTTCTTACCTTTATAAAAACAGGTAGTCTGTGGATATAGGGCCAGCACAATTGCCTCAGTTGGGAATAGAGCATGTAGGTCATGTTCGGGATCTGCTTTCCATTTAGGTAAAGGCACCAGGCGTCTGTAACATGGTTAAAACTAGCATCGGCAAGGTTTCGTTCAGTATAGACGATTCTGTATTAATTTTAACCACTTACTTTCTAGCTACTTTAAATTTAGAACTTTGCTCGTTGTCAATATCATGCATTTCATATTTTCCTGATGACGTCTGGGCAACCACCTAAGGAAACAACATCACTAATTTTATTTATCATCATTATCCTACTTCCGCTAATATCCAGTTGTCCTTTGTATATGCGGCAGCAGCATCTCCTGCTTCAAGAGGAATTGAGTCCGGTACATAAATTCCTCCTACAAATGGTGGAGGATAACTTTCATCCCATGTGCAACAATACAGTGGCAGATTGTGACCCTATATGTCTACATTTTGATGTGTTTGCCTTCATAGCCTACCTGTTGATTAATTAGCTTCATAAGATCGGCCCTATTCATCTTCGTCTTCATACATGTCGCAAGATCTGATTTTCTTATTCTTTCAATATCGGCCAACATTTTTCTTTAATATTCGTTTAATTTGTTAAAATTGTCCTTCTTACTTTATATAATCAATTTGGGATTCCGTCGTCTTCTGTAGATTCTGATAGCATTCCTTGGCCTTGATCTTGTTTTTCGGAGCGACGGAGCGTTCTGATAGTTCTTGCAAGCTATCCAGAACATCATTGATCTTCTCATGCCGATTGTTTACGTGATGCATCTAATTGAATAATATTAGCACTTCACTTTTTTCTAAACTAATATTGCATGTAGCTAACAGCTCATTTTATTTAGTGTTGTTTTTATGATACGTACCTTCCTTTTGATATCTTCTAATATGGCATGGCGTTTATCTTCAGGAAGTTCATCCGTAGCCTCTCTCTTCTTTCCCATTGTTATACAGTTTCGAAAAATATGAATATATATTTACTAGCGGGGTATTTTTCGCTTTCTTAGTTATTAGCGACGAGCGGCAGTCTTTTGCTTGGTGGTGCCTAGAGCGCGTTCTTTTGCCATAGATTTGTCTGTGGGTCATTCTCCGTACGAACAATTTACATTAGAGCGTAAAATCTGTACACATATTTAGTTTTGTTCGTTAAAATATTCATATAATTAAGTTGAACATTTTTGCATATGAGTATAATAAATTGATAGTTTTTCATTTTCAGAGCAATCCAGCCCTGCATGTCTGCTTGTTTCTGAACAGTGGACGATACTAGGAATTTCAAGATAAATGAGTTTTAATTAATTGTAAATATTAGTTTGTTGTTGATTTTTTTTGTTAAATTATAAATTTTTAGTTTCCAGTTTGTATTCTCCTTATTATCCTTATTGATCTATACTCGGGGGTGGTTGTTTCTGGAGTCATAGTCTAGAAGAACTAAAGAACTAAATGTAAATGATTTATTGATTCGCTTTTCAAGCATATGTTTATTATTTCCATATACATATACATATAACACCCGAGTGATTTGCCATTCTCCCTTATCGCCTCGTTCCTGAAACATTAAGATTACAGTTTTACTTACGACAACATTCACTATATTTAAAGTGTTAAATTATTTATTTGTAAGTTTTTTTTGTATATTTACTTAAATAAGTGCTTATATTTCACACTCACCATCTTCGAAGAAAACTCCTCCATCGAGGGCGCAGTATTTCGGGCAAATACCGCGCTCTCCCTGTGGTCCAGGTTGTCCTGGCTGTCCAGCGTTTCCAGCTGGGCCTGGTGGTCCAGCGGATCCTGGTGTTCCGGGTGGTCCTTGTGGACCGGGTTGTCCTGGCTGTCCGTCTCTTCCGGGTTGTCCATCTGGTCCGGGAAGTCCGGAAGGTCCTGTAATATTAGGTTATCATATGCGCTATATTTCGTTGGTACGTATATTGGATGAGCCTTGAATCTTACCAGTCTCTCCTGGTGCTCCTGGTTCTCCGGGAATAGCTGGGGTGGAAACGGCTGGTCTTCCTGGCTCTCCCTTGTCTCCGTCGTTTCCAGGTGGTCCTTGTGGCCCCGGAGGCCCGTTTGGTCCTGGTGATCCGGGCTGTCCTGGTGATCCTGGTCTTCCTGGATTTCCAGGGCGTCCAGAGTTTCCGGAAGATCCTGTAAGCATAACGATAAGCTTCTAATATATAGTAAATTTTGGAAAAATGATCATATTTTCATGAACCTACCTTGTGGTCCTGGGGGTCCGGCTGGTCCTGGTGGACAAGGATTGCATGGTGGCACATCAAGCTCCTCACAGACGATTGGTGGTCTACCGGGAGTACCTGGTCTTCCGGGTGCTCCAGGTATTCCTGGCTTTCCGTTCTTTCCTGGAAGTCCGGGCCGTCCTGGGTGACCGGGCTTGCAGCAACCTGAATTGAATGACTTACAGAAATGAAACTAAAATCTTGTATGCTTGAAAGTTTCGTTTAGGCCAGCTGTTTAAAATCTAACAGAATAAGTATTCAGGTTAAATAATGACCTCTGTAATTGAATATTTTGCTGTACGTTACTGTAGAGGTTTTTAGATTCTACCGTTGCCCGGCTTACCTGCACATCCAACTGCTTGCCTCTTAGCCCTGGCTGTAGCGTTAGCGGCAATGGTAGCGAATGAGACAGGCTTCTGATGTCCGATCTCGCTCATGATATCTCTGGCCGATGACTGAAAATACAACCAATGTTAAGTTTTAAAATGTATCGAAGTAATACTAATTATTTGAAAGAATAATATCAACTGAGAATTATAGGTTAGCTAAATGGCAACTAGTTGTAAGCTGCTCCGGGATCTGAATCAAGGATCTAAATTTCGTTGTCAGTCAAGCCCACACCGTTCGTAATAACAGTCGAACGTGTTCTGTGTATTGTAGAAGTTAGCGGCCCGGTGTCCAGCACGTTTTCGTCCGAGCCGGAAAAGTTCGCTCCGGTGCCGGGCCTAGCCGACCCGGTACGCTCCGTTTTATCGAGCCGTGTCGACCCATCTCTAGTGTATGGGACGACTAACAAGGCCTCTACTCTATGAAATGTTTCATGCTACCTTACCTTACAGAACATCATATCCCTCTTAGTCTGCTGTTGTACATGATCTACAAAGTTGTACACAAGTGGCATAGTAATGGCAACCGACACGATGGCTACTAGTGAGAATGAGACCGCAGCATAGGTAACGGCCTTATAGGCCCTCTCTCGAGGGTCTTCCATCTTATGAGATATCCTGAAACGAACGGAGTACTGTAGGGTTATTAGACCGTCAGGACAAAGCAGGAGCTGCACAACCTTTAGAGATGGTGGAGTAGTATTCAAGTCGTTTAGGTTAACTAGTATTTTCAGAATATAAGTAAAAATACACAAATGAATGATGTTTCAAGGTGAATCTTTTTTTTGAATCATCTGAGATTCTCAGTGGAAAACATAAAATAATTCAACAACAGTTCTTCCAATCTTGAATTATATAAGTTTACTAATTTTGCACAGCGTTTGAATGACTTCTATAGTGGTCTAGACAAGTAAAGAGAATAGCTTATTAAATCAAAAGGCTATGATAAGAGGAAAGATTGTATAGTCGGTATCAAGAGCTAAATTTTCAGCGCAGTATTCTGGGGCAGCAGCGGTGTTATAATATCAAAAGGCAGGGAAGATCGCTGGATGAGGAGCCTTTTCTTCGAAGGTACATTCATTTATATATAACACTGTCTTACTTCAGAAGACGGCATTGGAAACTTGGCTCTTGTAACAGACATATAGGATACTTCAAGCATAGGAAGAATATTAACAAACTCCGAACCGATAAACTCGATTAGATTAAAAACTAATAATGTGATAAGGTAATTACAATCATACGAAATGAAATAAGCAATCCCAATACAATTAAAGCTACACAGAATAAACCTATACTGCAGTAATCAACTCCATGTATGAATCCACTACCTGTTACTATAGATTATCAACTATTAAAAGGTTTTTAAATAATATGAACATCTCATATTCTAGCTTTTGGCATCTTAAAGCCAAAATCAGACTGGTAAGATACAAATAATCGCTAAAACAGAAAAAACTAGAGCTACAGTAATCGAACCATTTATGCGAATCGTATTAAAACTATGAAACGTAGACATTTTCTAGCTTTTAGCCATTTAAGAATAAGAGTTACAGTAATCCTGCTAGCTAGAGACAGCTTGCCGACAGTGGCTTAGCCTAGCTGCCTCGACCGGACTTGCTTATATAGCTGGGGGATATGGACGCGGTCGCGGAACGTGACCGCCGTAGAATGCGCTGCCGCCCCGAAGAAGCCACAGCACTAAGAAAGCACTGTGTCGCTGACGCCAGATAGGGAGGTCAAAAAAGCCGGCGCCCGCGCCAAGAACAAGCGCCGTGTTTATAAAGCGGCTGATTGCGAGTAGGGGGACTTGTGGTAGGAGTCTTTTTTCGAGGGAAGTTAAGGATTTGTGTTTGTTAAGTCAGTTCTGTTTAAAACAAAAGATATTCCATGAATGTCTATTAACTTCTCTCATTTATGTAAAATCTGGCAGGAACTTCGGTAGTTCGCTAAGCTAAGCTTGATGGGGTCTCAGCTGGCTGCTTAGCGATTTATGGTTAAATCTGACACGGGCTTATAAGATTTCATACAATTGAATGAAATCCAATCAGTTTTAGTTCTTAGAGTGAATGACCGAAACCCTGAGCTCAAAAAATCTACAATTATTTTGTGATATGTGCGATTAAAAGAAATAAATTACTTTAAATTACTTTACAATTGAATATTATATACTACAACAAGCAAGTTTACTCTTCAGTTGATCAATCAATTTATTAACTTTTTAAGTAACCTATTCAAATTGTCCACAAAACAATGTTTTCGAACTAACTGAAAACTTTTGAATCATGAAAACAAGAAACTCACGTTCATTCCTTCACACCCTTAAACCATTCCGATCCGCTCTATAGAAAACGTTTTCCCTTTAATTCCTTCTTATAACATGCACCATCTTGTTACGCAATTGCGTCTCCCTCACTTACTATGCGCCACCGCGCGAGGCAATTCTCTCCGGCACCGCGCGACTAGCAAAAGACTGGCAAAAGAACGCGCGCTTATTGCCACAGGGGGTGCGCTGCGAACTTTGATTCGTTAGGAAGGAAGGAAGGAATATGATCGGGGCATGATTAACAGATGAGAGATATGGGAGACGCAGACATATAAGTTACGAATTAACTACACCGCATAGTTACCGTAACCAGAGTTGTTCACGGGTCGGCCCAGTGTCTGAAATTTTTGGCCCAAAAACTGCTCCCTTGGCGGTAGCCATAATTCATTTATCGTCATTGGTGCCCTGTGGCCATAGCATCGAAACGCCGGGTTGGGTGCCCGGGCAGTTTTAACGGCCCGTACAGTCCCAGGCTTTTCCCATCAACCCAGATTCAGCGAACTTAGAAAACTAGACAATGAATAATTCAACAAAACCAATTCGAGACTCGTATTTAGGATCCCTTGGTGAATCAACTACCCCACAGAACAAAAACAACAACAATATATATTTGCATATTTATTAAAGAAAAATACATAAATAATTACAACACGAACGACATCTTGTGGCTACTTTGGCAAGAACGGTAGCGGAAAGACCCCTGAGAAGTGGACGCCAGCCACTCCGGCAACAAGAGCCAAGAGGATCACCAGGACACAGAGGCAGGCCACGCAGGTAGCATTGCTCCCCTGAAATAAGATAATTAAGGCCTATAATATACGCGGAAGAAAAGGCTTGTTATTGTGATGAGGATAAGGTTCCGACCCGTTGTGATCAACTAGACTACGTTAGGGACTTTCCCCTTCTTACCTTAGCCTTAGCCTTCTCCGAGGATCCCGTGCTCTCCGGTTCCTTCTTCTTTTTCTTCTTCTCCGACTTCGCGGACTGCTTGGCTGGATTTGGCTTGGCGGCAGCTGCAGCTGGCTTCGGTGGTGGCGCGGCGGCCGGCTTCTTCTCTTCCTTAGGGGCGGCTTTCTTTTCGGGAGCAACTGCTGCTCCTGGTTTGTTGCTGTTCAGATTAATTTCCTCCTCCTTAACCGGATTCTTTTCCATTGGTGGTGGTGGAGGGGCGGCGGCTTCTCCTTCAGCCGGATTCAGTTGCTCGTATTCAGCCATCTGAAATTGAACTTGTTAGAAACAGAAACACAAACTACTCATGGTTTGAGTTGCAGCTAAAAATAGACTGACGTTTTCTGGATACGAATGGGTCCAGTAATTCTTGTCCGAGCCGAGACTTCATAAATGACTGTGCAATTTTGCGAACCATTTTGAGCTTCAGTAGAGGAAACTACTTGTTACAAGAATGATCGCCAACTACATTGATCTACTATGAAACTACATTGAACTAGATCTACAACGACTTTGGGTTAATGACAAAAAACATTATTTTCATTTTCATTCATTCTACTATATATCCTGGTTTAATTTAACAAACCTTATACTTTCCTACGGTCCTATCTTGCGCCACTCCATCGACCAGTTTCTTTTTCTCAATGTCTTCAACTATCATCTTAATCATCTTCTCCTTTTTGTCTTTCTCCTAAAAAGAAATATGCCATTAATTAGGCTTCCGCGATCCTTCTTTTTGTAATTTATATTAGCTTTCAATCGAGAAGAAGAGATTACAAAAAGCCAATCTAAATTAGCAAAACAAAGTGCACCAGCAAGTGATCGAACCAGACACCTTTCGCTTACTAGTGGAGACTCTTACCACTGAACAACCTAGATACTTTATTTCTTTGAACAAATAATATTACAAATTTCCTTCTAAATAGAAAACACAACCTTTTTGAGAAATTCCTTAAATCTTCTAGATTCTGTTTGTGGCAGAGGTAGAGCTACCATACTCCTAAGTACGTAAAACTGAAAAAAACTGATCTTCACTAACAAGATTATATTCTTTTCTTTCTTTCTTTTCAAGATTTAACATTAAGATAAGATTTAAGATTTAACAAGATTTCTGAAATTTCAATTATACACTTGCAAGGAAAAAATAGATTCTCTTGAAATAACTTTAGAATTATAAACCCATTCTCATAAAAACTTGTTGGGTAAATATGAACTGTAAATCATAATATGAACTGGGGTATTATTGGTTCTCCATTTTGCCAAGTATGTTGGAAAATAAGTTATAATCGACGTAAAGTGGATGCAATTTCCAAACTGCATACAGGCATAAAGATTGAATACAAAGTGGAAGCAGCCTCTGGTTCAATAAAGAGAGAAAGAAAAGCGCGCTTTTTGCTGGCGTGCTTTTTGATGGCGCGTTTTTTACCTCCCACGAGTTAACTTACATCGAAACCTGCGTTGGCACGTGGTTGGGGTTCTTCTGGAGCTGGGCTGGCCGGAACAAATGGAGCAGGTGCGGGGCTGGCTGGATATACCGGAGCAGCTGGGGCAGCGGCAGGATCGGCCTAAAATTCCGATTATCATTCATTGACAGTGTTCTACAGCTTACAATATTTAGTTGGTTCCTAAATGGGCGTTTTGACCCGATTAGAAGCCCGTGCTTTATGGACAGTCGGCCCAATCGTGCCGGGCCGCTTTTTTTTGAATTCTTATCAGCACTTTTTTCAAATCAAAATTGTATTGAATTGAATTCAAATCGAATTCTCAATTTGAGAAGGATTAACCTAGTTCTGGCATTCAATGCCAACGACTAAAACAACCAGGCATTACCAAACATTTCCGAAAGATTCGGTCCCCGCCGCGGCACGGATTGGCCCTGTCCGTTGCAGAGTCTGACAACAAGTTGCTTTTTATGCTATAGACACAGAACCCGGGCCGAATTTGCGAACTTCTGAACCTTCCTTGGTTCCTATGGCGAATCATTAGCTCTAGCTACTTTATTAGCAAAACCACCGTATTCTTTTTAATCCCACCTTTTTGGTACACTTTTCTGATTTTTGATTTATTTTTCAATTTTAAACATCATTTCGAAATTATGGATAATATCGTTACATAGCGTTATCCTTCCGACTTACGTCTTTCTGGTTCGCGACTGGATTCTGTGCGGGAGGCACAAACTGCGATTTCGCTTGACCTTCAGTATTTGTGGGCGGGGCTGCAGGCGGAGCTTCGCCCTGTGCGGTCGTACTGGCTCCTTTTGTGTCGCTTTCCTTTTTAGCACCGCCGGATTTCTTGGCTGCTTCAGCGGCTGCTGCTTCCTGTCGGGCCTGCTCCACCTGCGCTGCCACATCCTGTTCATTCTTCGAGTGCGGCATCGTTACAGCCATCTTCGGGTTGTCTTTTTTCTAGAACACGGAAAAATAAGCCTATTGGGAAACTAGGTAAGCACTGTTTAGCTATAGCTTGTAGTGCTGTATTCGTTTTGGACAAGGAAGATAACAAGGAAAATGGCAATTTGCATATTAAAAGACAACTATCCGAATCAGGCCTCGGCAGTTAGTTCCCACCCAACATTTTTGTTACGACTTTTACTAACTAATATGGAACAGGTTTCCCCAATGAATTAGCCTATTTTTTTCAAATTTTGTAGAAAAAACGAGCCCCCCCCCTCAACTTTTTTGGCACGTGACACCAACTGCCGAGGCCTGATCCGAATTGTAGTCAATATAAGATTCGCTTAAATACTATATTAACCATTGATCTATAAAAATGTACCTTGCCACATGTGGTGAGAATAAATAGTGCACCGAATACTAGAAGAATATAAAAATGTAGTTCTGTTAGCATAGCAAACGAAATAACTTATTAAATGGAAAAATGGAGGAGATATAAGCGGCTGGAGAGTAATCAGGTATTTGTTAGACTTATTGAATCTCTGTGGGAATGGGAACCATTGACATGGTTTTTTTCTTTTTGAAATTCACCAAAAACATCTATATTTATGGGTTTTAGAAGTTTGGAAGCGAATAAGAGAGTAAGATCAAACGGGATCCAACTAGAGAGAAGCGAGAGTACGGATAAAAATGAGGTAGATCTCCAACTACATAAGACTATGGAGCAATCCGGAAACATTCACTGGATCAGCGGCACTCCGGCAGCAAACCCAGCGAGACATTCTGCTCCGGACGAAGCAGCTTTCAAACCAACCTTCTTTAGGAAGAGCTTCTATTAAAACTATGATAAACTCATAAACTTCCGGAACCGAGGCCTATTTATGCAGTTTTTGATCCCATCAGTCCCGTTCTTTCTGGTTTAGAAGGGAGCGGGAATTACTATAGGGATAAGGAAAGCTACTGAGGTGAGAAAATGAATGTGAGTTATTCCTGGACTAAGGGGATGAAAAAGAAAGTTCCGGCTAAATTGTAGTTGATTTCAAGTAATAGCAATGTTTTAAGTACGGTATGAAGACGTAGTTTTCTCAATTTTCGTCTATTTTTGAATAATTTGAAGCAGAAAACAATTTACTAAAGCTAGCTTTGAAAAGGAGCAATACAACTCGCAATACAAAGGAATTAAAGCTTATTTCCGAATTCAGAAACTTTCAGAAACGTGCGAAATACACATTCGGTATAGACGTGTGTGTTCAGGGGTGTTCAGAGCAAATGGCACACTCGAGAAGTTCCAGAAAATGGTTTTCTGAAAACAGTTGTTTTATATAGTCTCTATCCTCTGGCCGTAGTATAGAAACGCCCGGCCGGGTGCCTGTGCAGTTGCGGATTGTTGCGCGGGCAGTCTAAAAACTGCCCGGGCACCCACAAAACTGCCCGGGCACCCACAAAACTGCCCGGACACCCACCCAGGAATTTCTATACTACGGCCACTCTTTCCACCGCTCTATCCTGGAGAGAGGCGATGTATAGTAAATATGAATCTACTCTCGAAAAATAAGCTCTCAATCCAACTTACTTGCACTCATTTTCAACCTCTGTTTTTCAACCCGTTTATTTAGACTATATATCCTAAGTATAAAGGCTTGTGCATAACCACGACGGGGACGGCGACGGCGCCGGCAGCGGCGGGGTATGCATAACCTTTGCGGCGGCGCCGACGGCAAAACACTTGAAAGAAACACAAAAACAGAAAACGCAACAAAATTTTTATTTAACAAATATTTACGTTATACAAAACTAATCAGAAAACTGAAAATGTTATACTAGTGTAACTGTTTGCTTTCAGTAAAGTATAAATCGCTTCATAAAAGAATAAACGTCTAAAAAGAAAAATTCATTAGCTTAAACTAAAATTTCCCAAAAGTTACCATAAATTGAAAAATGACTCTTTTACTTTAATAATACAGTATTCTACTAAAGAAAACTAAGCTTGTGATTATTTCAATCTTTACAAACGCTAAATGCTGTGGGTTACGGTAGCTTATCTGCAGGGCTGCGTATTCAGCAGGCCGGCCTGGGCCTGGCCTAGGCCAGGCCTGAACACTTTTTGAGGGGGCGGAGCCAGGCCGGCCTAGGCCGGCCTGGCCCAGTGCTGCTTATTTAGCAGGCCGGCCTGAACAAAAACTGTAATATGTTTTATACTTTCTTTTTGGAAAACCATTTTTATGTCCACTATTCATTTTTTGTCTTTGGGAAGTCAAACCCCACTTCAAAATATG